>JAZGTJ010006171.1:11176-25454 GCA_036877575.1 Botia almorhae | reverse complement strand
TCCGTGCTCTAGCACGGTTAGCGCTCACACTACATGCGAACCGCGCCCGAGTCCAACTGAACCGTGCTCTGGCCCACCTCTTCCAAGCGGGCCAGGGACGGCTAAATGAGCCGCGCCCCGGCACGGTTCGGAGCACTCACACTAGTCAAACGAACCGCGCTTTGGTGGTCAAACGCACTCGGGCACGGTTCGAATTGCCTAGTGTGAGTACACCCTAAAGGTTGTTAGTAATTGTATCTTTTTTATTATGGGACAGATGTGACACAGTCTACTGTGTCTGGTCCTTTTTCACCCCACACACATAAACACATCTGGAATTTAACTAAACTTAAAGTACCAGAATTCAAGCTGTTTGTAATCTTTTAGGCAAATGTCACTTGTCTGTTAAGATATGCATTTCCCTAATCAATACCCGGATCATTAAAATCCAAATGAATTTTGTTGAATTAGGTGGCAAACGCATTTAGCTTCTTCATCTCAAAGAAAAAAAAATGAATAGCAGTTTTGTTTGCCCTAAACACCTGCTTCTCTGTTGATGTTTTAAAAGAAACAGACAATTAAAGTTATTTCAAGCATTGAAATAAGCATTTAGTGAGAATAAACATGGAGGTGTTGATGTTTGATCATCTTTGACCTGCTGCCCACTTTCTGTTGTTTGTAGTTTCCTCTCAGCCTGTTGTACACCTACTGTATGATGTACAGTCTTTAGTATTAATTGTGTGTGTCTGGTGTTTAAAAACACATGCAAATGGAAAAAGACTAGCCTTTGATCTAAGATCTACAAGAATGGAAACCAACTGTTTGTGTTACAAGGTTACAACATCTCAGAAATTTTGCAAACTTTAAGGTTTTAAGGTTTTTTGATTCAGTCTTTGTGTTGGTGTTGTACAGTATTGTATAGCATTGCACAAGAATAGTCACTCTGATGCTGCCAGAAAACCCTGCTGTGTTTGCATTTAACATATGTGAAGCGATAACATTTCACAATAAAGTCAATTCCCTGTCACCTCTTTGAATCAGTGAAATGTAAAACATTTGTCTCAGGTCAAAGTCCAGGACGAGATAAACAAAATGAGTTTGTAATGCTGATTTGAGTCAGTGTTTTGCATTGTGAGGATCTGCATGAGAACTCCAGTAGAGCCTGAAGTGCATACCAACATGGGCTACGTAATCATGTTTTGTTTTGTCCATGTACATCCACTCTTCGACATTTGCATGTTATCTGTGGAAAAATTTGTTACCCTTTTGCCGAAGAAGAATGCTTTTTGTTGGTGGTTTTGACTCTCTCTTAGGGGCTGAGGCAAGGTTTCAGTATGTTTAAAAACTTCTTTTCATGTAAAAGCATCAATCTGTCTGATATTCACATCATCATTTCTCTATCTTCTCCCCAGCTCCTCGTTTTATGTGCAGGAGAGTGGGAGACAGCTCCTGTTTCAGCCGCCCATGCTGGAGTTTGGACCACAGTAAGAGTTCTTTATTTGACCTTAAAATAGCAGCACAGACAAAGGCCGGCATGATATTTGTGTGTGTATTATGCTTTATATGCAGTTAGCTGTTACTGTACATAAATGCACAATGACTTTTACTTGCCTTGCATACTAAATCCAGCCACCTAGAATTACAGTTATATCCACTTATTTGAACGATTTTGGTTAAGTTAATCTCAGCATAGATCATTTCTTTACACTTACACTTTAAGGTCATCCTCATGAAAAAAACAAATGATACAATTCTTAAAACGATTTCATTTTTCACATTTTCAATTAATACTAGGTTATCTGATTTATTAATAATAATATCATTTCATAAGCCTGACTCCTCACTATCTATGTATTATGTCAATACAGATTGACCTGTAAATGATGTTGAGTAACAGTTCCGGCTGTAACTGACAACAGCACAATAATAAACCAGCACAGTTGTTGCAAAAAATAATTAGTCGCATTAAGTTGACCCAAATGGCCCCAAACTTTTGAATATATTACACAATTCTTTGTCAGAACTTCGCAAACTGTTTCAAATTCAAGGAATGTTTTGCAGGTTGATCAATGCTGCTTCATTAAATTGAATGGATCCAATCCATGCTGGTGAATCATTAATGCCCTGGAGATACCAGAGTGATGTTACTCAAAAGTTACACTCACAATTTACTGCTAAAAATAGCAGCAGTGGCACAATTATAGCACATTTCATTTAGTGCTGTGGAATGTGGTGGTTTTGTAAATTTAACAAATTAAGCAGGTATTATTTTTGAGTATGATGTCATCATAGGCAAAGAACCAATTAAAATGCTGTTTACTACAACTAAGTTAACGTTTAGGGCTAAAACTATTCAAACAGTACAGTAAATAAAAAGTTATTTTCAAAAAATACAAATGGAAATAAATGTTTGCAAAATTCATTAAAATTTTAAATTGATGAGCAAAACTAAACTTTCATCTTAAACTTTTAAGATGGACAATGACAATTTACATAAAACTAAGAGATACTGAATAGGTGGAGTCAGGTGCAAAAGATGAAAGGGTGACAGGACTAAACATTTAGCGTTATAGAAAAAGCCAGACTTGACTCTTAGTTAAAGGGACAGTTAACCCAAAAATAAAATCATCCTTCCAAAACCAAATAACTGACTGACTTTTGTGGAAAGAACACAAAAAAGCAGAATATTTAGTTGCCTTCACTAGCCAGCAAGCAATGAGGGAGTTTAAATTTGTTCACTTTGTTAAATGCCTCAGTTACGATGTTTGAGCTTTGAACTGATACAAAGCAAATGTAATAGTTACATTTTGCAACTGGTCATAAATTGTGTTGCAATATGGGTTATATTGTGCAAAGACAAGATTAACAAGTGGTTAGTTTTTTTTAAACCAAGGGATGAGTTCATTTGTTAATTTAAAAAAAAATGCCACAGATGCTGTTTATAAAGCTGAAGTAATTTTAAACCCTTTACTCCTCTTACAGAGAGGCATTGCCTAATTTTAGAAGATTTGCTCTGTTTTAAAGCTAAAGGTCGCATCCTCTGCAGACAGGATGACCAAATATGGCCAAGTTTTATTTTCCTCTTATTGGAGGACAGTTACAGTCCAGAGATTACTGCACTTATTTCGTGTAAAAATACAGCAGCATCGGAAAGTTGTTTGGATGTCTGTTTCTTGCTGATAAATATAGTTGAAAAAGCATAACTTCATGTCTGAAGCTTTCATTTGGACAACAGTGGGGCAGATTGCACAGCTACTGTGTGTTGCAGGATTTTCTTGGTGCGATAAACACTTTTAATGTCTGGGCATCTAAGCATGGTCTTCAGACTTTTAAAGTAGATCCTAAAACACAATGTTCTTTAACCCTTTATGGAAGGGCTTTGAAAACATAACTTCCTTGTTTACTTTGGCTCTAAATCTTGGGGTTGACACAGCAAATTCACTAATTTTCAGAAGAGCAGTACATTGGGGGTAACTTTAAAAATGTGTCTATAAATGTATGAAAAAAATGATGAGATAAAGAGAAAAGCAATATATACTGTAGTACAATGTACAGTGGCATATTGTGTAGTAATATATTTCACATGTGAATGTGCTGGAAATAGTCTACACCTCCTTTTTCTGCACATACCTTTCGGCATAGAAAACGAACAAACAAGCCCTTGTTTCTTCTGACTGCTAATTTCATCGGTACCTGCCTCACCATCCACATGTTCTGAGCTATTTATTGATTTAAACACACACACTCCTGCTACAGTACTATCACTGCTTTCAGTAGGACACACACACACACACACACACTTTTTACACTTAAGATTGTATAAGGAGTGGTTTACCATAAAAAATGTCCTCATGCCATTCCAAAACCATATTCTATAGAACGCTATTCTATAGAACAAAAAAGAAGACATTTTTAAAAGTCAGTGGGGATTAAAATTTGTTTTTTTAAAAATGTACATGCATTTGGAATGGTATGAGGGTGTGTTAACACTGACTTATTTTTTTGGGTGAACTATCCTTTTAACACAGAGCCATTCTAAATCCTGTTTAAGCATAATCCTAATGTTTTGTTTTAACGCTAAAACTGTATGTTAGGTAACATTCATAGTTACATTGTTAATGCTCTTATTTGCACATTTATGAGGTCAGTATAGATTGGACAAATACATTTTATAACAGACATTTAAACACATTTTTCACCTTTATGAGGGCCCATTTTTTTATGAAACGCACAGTGTTTTTTCTGTCACTAAGGCCTAGAATAGAATTACAATAAATGTTCATGTAAAATAAACAAAGGAATTCACTGCAGAGGCAAATGGGGTTTGAGGGCATTTTTGCCACTTTCTGTGACGATCTGGTCTCTCAGACGCTGAAACTAAATGTAGCGCTTGAAAGGTTTTGCAAGTGTACAAATATGCGTAAGGTGAGCACTAGTTTATGACTCGTTGACTTAACTGCCAGTAACATTCTAGCATTACAAAGTTTTGTACTGTACTATAGGTAATTTTGTGTAAACATTATCGGTAACACTCTTAAACTTACAAAATGAACGTTTGCCTAATGCTTACCTACAGTTACAAGTGGCCTGGGATTTAGAAACAATTCCACTCTGTATTAAGTGGAGTGTAAAAAGCCCTATAAAAATGACAGCTTAGACCTGGACCATGATTCCCATTTGCCCAGGCAGTGTTACAAGATTTATGAGTTTTCAATTTGAAGTTCATCTTTTTAAACCCTGTTTTAGAGCATGGTCACAGTTGGTTAGTCCATCTGTTTATTTGTTGATAATAAGTCAGTGCCATTATGGTTATTGAAGCTTTTATCAAAGATTCAATAAAATCCATTCCACAGTGTACCTGTGGTCCTTTCACAGTATCATCTGACTAAAGTCCAGATGTTTTAAGTCCACACTAGTGTAGATTACATGGAGTTGTTTTTTTGCCACCCCTTTTCATGTGCTGACGTTCGCACACCTTTTTCACTCTGGCCACATGGACATGGCGATATAAAGAGTCAAGCTGCTAAGCTTTCTGTGGTTAGCATTAGCTTTGAAAGGTCAACTGTAGTCTTTTAATAGACAAGTGTGCTGCAGCTCTGTGTGGTTTTGAGTGACATTTACTTTCATATTTGCACAAGTGTTGTAATGGTTTGTAAGCTGCTGTTGTTGTAACGCTTTGGAGAAGTGTGCACAGCGATAGTCTTTCATAGCATGCTTATGCTTTAAGTCAGAAATGTACATAAAAGCATGACATTCCAAGAGATATCACTTCATTGTTCATTGTTACATGCTTCAACAGGATCATTCAAATGAGGTTTGGGAGTCTAGAATGCTGTTGTTTTTCATTTTTAACTGGGAATCTGTCTTTCTGCAGGCCTGTGGGGCTGCCAAGAGCGGAAACCATATATATTCACAATCCTAGCCAGGAGCTCGCCGTCTCTCTGCTCTCTGTGTTTACATCCAGCAGACATTTTCACATGCCTGCTTTCCACAGAAGGGTATGTGTGTGCCTCATGTAGTCTGTGTCTTGCCCTCTGTCTCTTTCTCACACATAAATGCATAAATACAGTGTTTCTTGACGTTACATTGCTTAAAAGTTCCTTGGTAAGAGTGTGTTTTCATTTACAGGTGATTCCACCCAGAGGAAGAACATATTTAAAAATCATTTTCCTCCCCACAGTGGAGGGCAATAAAGAAATCTCATTATTTATTAACACATCAACCCATGGGGTGATATCATACCAGGCAAGTTCTATAGAGCTGTTTAAAGATAAAGCAAGTAATTTCTGTGGCACTAGCGGCTATAAACAGAATTGCAGTCTGTTTGTTTGAGCGGCCCGACAAGGTCAACCAATAAGACGAGTTTGGGGCGGGACTATCTGTTTATCCAACTAATTACAGATAGGAGTATGCCCTGACAGAGGCAGCCTGACTGCTGATGCACATTTGACTTCTAATTTTATAGGGCAACAAATATTAAAAATATGTCAAGTGGAGATCCAGTGCCCTGAACATTTTTTGTAGATTAAGATGGGGGTACTGTTTGAAAACCAATTATTATTTTTGCACTTTTGTTTGTTGCTGCTAGCGGAGCAGCACCACCTTTAAAAGGATTTAATTGTGCACTCAGTAGTTGCTTACTCATTCAAAAGAAATTCATAATAAAAGGATTTGACAATATTGTTTCTTGAAAAAGTCTAGCGTAATAAATAGTAGCCTTGTAAAAGGCAGCTACCATGCTGAGATCTACTTGATCAGCTGAATAGGTGTTTTATTTCAGTAACTCACATATTTTCACTCACTCATTGTAATTGGCTTAGCAAGAATTTATTTGGCATATGTTAATGCATAACATGCATGAATAAAATATAATAATAATATTCATGACCCTAACCTTAGAGTAGAAGTCATCTTGGGTCCAATGATCTGTACCCGAACAGAATGTATCAGAATCACTTCTTACCTAAACCCAATATGCACATATTAATAAAAAAAAAACACCCAATAAAATTAGACCAAACCGACAGCAATGTTTTGGACCTGACTGGACCCAGATAAAAAAGCATTGACGTGTGCAACCTGCAGACTGTCCATCGGGAGAATAGAGAAAAATCCTGGTGGCCTTGTGACTTATGTGTTCTGCTGCTTCATTAATTTTCATTTATTTAATTACTTAATACTTTATATGCATGCACTGCGCCCTATCTACATACGAGTCTTCTTGGGTGCCTTCAGCAAAAGCACATTTCGGGTCATCAGGTTTTTGCATTTAAATAGACCCGTGAAGACCTCTATCTTAGAGCACAGTTTGTAAGCAGAGCTGCTAATAGAGTAAGTGCGTGAGAAGATGTGAACAATAGTCAAAGTCATCTTTGACCAAAAAATATGCTTTTTAATGTTCATAAGTGTCATGACAAAAATTTTGAACTTTTAATATTATACCATTATGACAAAAATGCTAGGCAGTAACTGAGAGTGGATGATGAGGTTTATAGTGTACCCCCCGTACTTCACTGTACTGTAATATGGAGAAATGCGCATGTAATGCCTGTACAATAACAGTCAAAAATCTGAACTCACCTATTTATTTCTTTTTCCACATTTAATAATAATGCAGTGATCAAAACTATATAACACAAGTGGAGGAATGTATATTGTGCAATGACCAATAAACAATTCTCAATAAACATTTAAAACTACAAATTATACATTTGTAAATTACAATTGCAGCTATAAATAAGTATAAGAAAGCAATAAGCCCTGTTAAGCTGTGGTTTACAGTGAATTTAGAACATCTATATATATATATATTTCTCAACCAATCATAATCAAGGACTGGAAGTGTTTGATAAATTAGCTTACATTGTAGTAGTATCTATTCTTGGTGTAATTTTTGTGCGATAAAATGTGCATTCTCACAGGTTTTTGGAGTTGGTGTCAATGAGGGATCAGTCAAGGACATCCACAGAAAAGACAGTGTTCTGATATTTCCCCACATACAGAGCATTAAGCTAACACAAACTCAGGTATGCATCAGACATTTCACTATATTATTTGCTTGATTGCTATTTTTATTGCTTAACCATCCTTTGTGTTGTATGACATATGATGTCCAGCAACAGCTGAATGATTTAGTCTCCTATTACTGCCATAGCTATTAAAACGCACGCATGCGAGCGCACATACACGCACGCACACACACACACACTGACTTGTTTATTCAAATTGAGACATTTCATAGGCTTCTAATGTTTTTATAAACTGCTGGTTAAAACACTATTACCTGACTCTGACCCTAACAGAAAGCATTCTATATTTTTACAATTATAAAAACTTGATTTACTATATTTTTATAGAGTTTTTACAAATGAGGATGTCCAAAAAAAAGGTCCTTTTGCTCAGATTTGTCAGGTTTTGCTGTCTTTTGGGTACACATTTGTCCCCAATATACACATTCAAACATCATTCTCATTTACACTGACATACACAAAGAAAGGTTTGCATACATAAAATAGCCAAATGGCAGGAATACAGAAACAACCCCAGATTTCTATTTATTGATTTTTGTTAAATGGCCTGCGCAGAGAAAGCATATGTTTGTATAGCTCAGTTTGTATAGAAAACTTCCCTCTTTATGTGTCAATATTAAAAATGCTAAAGGGATAAAATTGTTATCGAAATGGAACATACATAAATAGAAATGCAGATTGAAGATCACAGACATATACTGTGTTTTCTTTTATGGGAGTGCTAATGATAGTGGGAGCGAGGCCTCTCAGAAATGTAGTAGGTGATGTAGTCTATTTTATCTCATAGATATTTTCCTGGGACTTGGCTTTTATAAACATGTTTAAATATAGACGCTCTTCTGTTTTAGCGGCCACATTCAAATTGAGCTCTGAACTAGATTAATAAAGCCACTACAGTGGAACTTATGGGTGTGTCTCTATCTGTCTGAACATCAGTGGCAGTCAGATATCAATCTGACTGCTTTAGATGACCCTCACATTAACCTTGATACTTAGACAAAAAAGAAACTTTAATGTGAATAAACACTTAAACCTGTACCTGTGGTTATGAACTTATTTAAACTGCATTTAAACTCTTCTAGTTCAGAGTTTTATTAAATAGTTAGCATATTTTTTAATGTGACACAGCAATGCTTGTTGTGGGACCATAAAAAAAACAATGAAGCAACACGGTGGTCACAGACTGTCTGAACATTTATAGCTGTAGTTGTGGTGCTTTAAAGGGGGTAAAGACATTTAAAGACACTGTTCTGAAAAGGTACACTATGTAAACAGTTTTAATAGCTAAAATACAGCTTACTGTGAGCACACTCAAAATAATTTATGCCTAAAAAATGGAGGTAAACCAGTCAACCTTGCATAATAACAACTAGACCATCGTTGTGACCTATAAATTCCTGCTGAGGTTGAACTTTCTAACTTTCTGTTTACCAGTTAAAAGGGCCTTTGAGAGAATGGGATGGGCTAAAGTATAAAGACATGCTTGTATGCACTGTATGCAACTTGGCTCCAATTTATTAAATTTATTTAGAAATGTATATATGGCTAAAAATCAGGTAGCAGTCTGCTGTCATATGCTTCCTCAGAGATAGGTGACGCTTCTTTTTTTAATGGGTCCTATTTCTGTGACTGTGAATGTAATTAATCATTTATGTTGCCTGTAGCTGAAAGTGAAAGTTACAGTAACAACCCAGATGGAGAACTCATAAAGAATGAATCAAAGTGCTGCGCTGGGCCCCTAAAGACACCAAAAAGGCCTTTGTCACAATTGCACATTTTGTTTTCCCCTCTGAAATCGTCCCTCTAGTTTACTGTGTTTTGGCACTTCTGATGTTTTGATGCTGCCTTAAATTGTTTTTAATAGAAACATCTGCTAAATAAATGTAAGTGTCCTGTAGCATTTATTCCTTTATCCTCAGTCTATTTGATTTAGTTTATCTCACATGGTCTTTAAGCTTATCCATTTGAATTAGTTTTTCTTTTGCCCTTGCAGGAAGATGCCTCTAATATAACTATTTTAGGTCTGCTGCTTGACTGCAGTTTACCAAAAATTTTCCACAATCAGCCACAGGTATGACTAAAATGATCTATAAATATTATTCAAAGGTAAATATGTCACAAGGCAACTAGTCCTTGTTTTCCTGGAATTTGTTAATATCTGTCATATCTAGTCATTTAATGGCAATGATTTACAAGTTATCTCGTTATTTAACAGCGAGACAGGGCAGGTCTTGTTAGTATAAGGTTTTATATTCTTTTAATTTGTGTTAATGGGTGTGTTGCATGCTGATGACATTTATGCTTGCTCTATCTCTCTTTTTTTCTTCGCAGGGTTGGTGTTTAGTATCTGAGGAGGGCAGAATTGCACTTCAGATCAGTTTATGTGAAAGAGGGGAAAAGCCTACCCACCTAGATAAACTCAAGCCATATGTGTTGGAGAATTTTATGGTGCTGCTAGTCCTCCCACCACCAAGAGATGTTGTCGGTATGTGCTTTTGTAATTTTATTTATACATTAGAGTGAGTTTGCATTTACCACTGTCCAAAAGAGAAAGTGTTTTTGTTGTCTTTGTTATCTTCTGCAATTCCCGGAAGTGTATTACATCAGCTGTGTCCAAAATCGCCCACATCTCCTATGTAGTGCACTATATAGGGTGTCGCATTTTGTAGCATTGTCCAAATTCTGAGTGAACAACTCATTCCCTACATTAGTTTATTACTTTTTTGCCACAATGCACTATGATTTTGAGTGTTCATCTGCTGTACACTTACTATATTTCCCATGTTCCAATGGAAAACGACCGCCTGACTGGAATTAGCTCAAGGGCACTGACAAATGTGAAAATAAAAATTTTCACAGTTTGTTCTTGTTATTTTCTACTTTGTTAAATAAATTAAATTTGGCTTAAAGTATAGCGCTTTATATTTTTTTTTAATAAAACAAATATATGTATCAAATAAACATGACAAGCAGTTGTTTTGTTCTCTGTGTTTTGTTCTCTGTGTATCTATTTATATCTCTATAACCTTTTTATGAGGAAGAAAATTACTGCACCTCAGGGCTCGCAAATTTTCAAAAAAAAATTCCATTTTGCCAAAATCTGCCTTTGGGAAAAAATAATCAAATTACAATCATCAATACAAATATTTGGTTCTAACGGAACTGAAATTTCTATGAACTTGTAAAAACAATATAGAACATCATTCAGTCTGTGTCAGATTCTGAATCTGAAATATCAACTGAAGTCACAGATGCCACTCAACGTTAAGGGCATAGCATTTCCATCAGCTTTCTCCATCTGTGCATCGGTCTCTGTTTTAGAAGTAAAATACCTGCGTAAATACATGCGCCTCTTAATTTCACACACAAGTATCAACGATTTTCTCTCTACTGCACATGCGCTCTATCACGTTTAATCTTGCTTTACCTGACCAAATTTGTGAGAGAATACAAAAGCATTGCAATATATTTTCCTCCTTATAAGATAGCCCGACGGGCAGGGCGGAAATACATTTTGGTAGCCCGACTGGATGGCACGATAGCCCCGGGACATCTGGCTAGCGATTTTGCAAGCCCTGCCCCTTTAACCACCCACCATGTTTGTTGTGTCGTCCAAAGGTGATCTGAATAACTACTGATCTCATTAAACACTCAGACGGTTAAATATAGCTTACAACATTTCAGGTACAAGAAGACCCTAAAATGTTTTAGAGGCTGATTTAGGATTAGTTGTTTTTTGCTAGTGTCAGTGGCAGGTCCACTGAAGTTAATCTGAATCAGTGAAGTAGTAAAGCTTTATGAATGCAGCAACAATAACAGTTCTGCAGCTAATGTACATTTTGTGTTGGCTCAGCCTACAAAGCTGCTGTATTACCTGAAAAGATGTAACACTACATACGTGACACAGATCAAAGACAATATTTATTCAGTTTAAGGCAGACATGCAGTATATGACATCACCTGGAGACACCAAATGCTTGTTCATGGACTTCAGGTTTACTTTCAAAAGCAACCTTACCTTCTTAAAAAAACTAAAAGATATTAATATCAAACCAGCCACATACTTCTGGCTGCTGTATTTTACATCTACATACATTTTAATAAATGTATGTGCCAAATGCAAAATGGAAATGGTAAATGGATCAGAAATTAGATTAATGTGTAGTGGCATTATAAAAACAGATTATTGATTTGTAAGTGACTAACTGATTTGTGAGTAAATTAACAAAAGCTAATAGAATGTTATTCTCACCCTGAAGTGACTGATCAAGTGTTGCACTGAGACACGCTGCTGAAACTACAGAGAGGGAACTGTGACTTCCCATTTTTTTAGTTAAATCTACCTGGATTTGAAACTTTGTCACCTGCTCCTGAGTCACCCAACCTCAAGAAATATATTTTTTTTGCCATTACAGCACCACTGTGTGGCTTAATACTGTATATTTCTCTTTTGTGTGTGTGTATTTGTGTTGTCCTATAAACCTAGACGCTTTTCTAAACTATATTTTTGTTTAATCTACAGCAGATCCCAAAATAGGAGTGTACATGTTGAACTCAGGGGTTAAAAAGCTCTTTGTTAAGGTATGTAGTCCGTATGATACAGCTCTGTTGTGTTTAATTATATGTAAAAAGCTTTATAATGGACTGATCTTGTTGCATGTCTTGTCTTTTTTAAGGAAATACAGCTCTTATCAAGAACCGACAGCAGCGTAGCACTGAATGAAGTGCTTCTTGAACCCTCTGCTGCTAAATTCACACAAGTGGCTTCACTCTTCTGTAGAAGTCAGTACTCTTCTGTCAGCCTAATGTTCTGATGTGTATTTTAAATATGTGGCTTTCTTTCAATTCAGTCTAATTGCACTAAACATGTATTGTTTTAGAGTCTTTATCAGCTACAAATAAAAGGTGTTCCAGTCAGTTCAGCCTACAGATAATAGCAGACAGAACAGTGAATTTGTATCCACTGCTGGATGCCACAAACAGGTAAAGATTTCAGTTTGATTCAGATTTATTTCTATAGTTCTTTTCACAATTTTGCATTTTAGTAAAGCAGCTTTGCAGAAAATACTTGAGAACAAACACGGGAGACATAAAAATACAGAAATAAGGAAAAAGAAATCATAGAAAACAAGTGAAATATCACAACTATGAAATATATCAAATACATACATTGTATTCTATAATAAATACATTAGTTACAAAAATACATAAGAATACATTATTGCAAATATTTTATAAGATGTACCTACTGTTTAATTGCAACTGCAATACTGTTTAATTGCTAATTTGTAGGATTTAATTGGACTGTTAAATTAATTAGCCATACTAATTGTACAGAATTGTCTGTAGGATTGTAATCACACATAGTACTATTAAGCAATTTGTGTCACATTTTTTATAAGATATTTCAGTATAAACAGCTTCAGTAAAGTAGCATTTAGTTTTTAAACATTATTGATAACTGAAGACAAATGTAGATGAGTCACAACTAGGTAGCAAATAAACATAAGACCAAAAATAAAATTAAACTGCTAAATGCTGCTAAAATTAAACTGCTAAATGCTTCATTTTTAGATATTAAAGGAATAGTTCACCTAAGAATGAAAATTATCCTACTCACCCTCAAGCCACTCTGTGTGTTCTCAACTGTGTAACTCAAGTTTCTTCTTGCAGCTGAACACAATATGAGTTTTCATTTTTAGGTGAATTATTTTAACTGCATCCTATTTATCAGGGCTGCATGCAGGGTTTTATAAATACAGAGGTCCTGAAATGGAACTTACTGGGGGTTTGTAAGCTCAATTTCCCTCAAGAAAATGTTGATTTACATATGTGCATTTAAGTGTTTTAAGGCCAAGTAATTGGATAACAGTGTATATTTAAAATCATGTCAGTTGTAGTCTGTGTCAAAAAAGTAAACAGGATCAGCTGATATTTATACATTTTAGAAAAAATTTTCTTAGACAAGTGAATTTCTGAAGGCTACCAGGAAAGCTGTAAATAGGTTTAATGTTTCATTCACAATATGTGCACATTTATTAATTATCTTGTGTCTATTATGATGAAAACAGATTTGCTAATGTCTTGCCTCACTGAGAGTTTTGGGTTGTGTTAGGCTACAATAATCACGTAAATTATAGTTCAAAATTGCAAAATAGTTTGCATCTGTGATCATTTCTGTCAGTCGTTTAACATTTTTGTCGTAAAATGTGTAGTGTAGATACTTACATATTGCAGCTTATAACTGCAGAATACTGAAGCGTAGCTCTGGAATTTATTTTCGGCACCATAAACCCATTCTTCTTTGATTTAATTGGTCATCATCTCGAACTCTTCGACATTAACGTGTGCTGTTAGGCCGCTGTGATAGTTCAGAGTAGAAAGTCTTAAGGTTATATTAGCATTTATAATATCCTTGCAGCATTAATGTAGAATTTCTATTAGGCACTTATTTTAAAACCTTTGTTATATGTACCTCGAAAAATACAGAGTTCCGGGCATCTGGGACCTCAGTGGTGGATAGGACCATGCTCTTAACATCAAATTAAAAATGATTCCTGTAGTTTAGCTAGGGGAGTGTAGTGCTAACAACGCCAGGGTTGTGGTATTTTTAAGCATTTTATTTCATTTGTTTATTTATCTATGTGAAGCTTTATTGTTTTATTTACTGTAGCTTTCCTGTAGCTCAGTGGTTAGAGCATGGCGTTAACAACGCCAAGGTCATGGGTTCGATCCCAGGGATTGCACATACTCAATGTATAGTGATCAAT
>JAZGTJ010006171.1:0-11126 GCA_036877575.1 Botia almorhae | reverse complement strand
TACATTGTTGGTTCTTTCATTGTTACAGGTGGTGGGACTCCGAGCTGAGTTTTTTGGTTCAGGTCAGACAGAAGCAGAGAGGTTCAGAGGATGTAGAGCTGTGGCTGTCCAACCCTCTTCCCATCACCTTCAGAATCACTAACATTTCCCTCTTCCAGCACAGACACAAACTCTTTAAGGTAACTTTCACCTGAGAGCCAGACATTCATTGTTGAAACAGTGACCACATGTCTTTAGAGCAGTTGAATGATCTGCAAAACAGTGTGTCATAAATCAACTATGTCAAGTCTTAAATTGTTTCTGTTTAGCAGCATAGAAACTAAGCTGACACGAAAATACATCATTTATAAAATGTATTAAATGGGCTAATAAACTAGATCACCACTAGTGTTTACTAGTTGACTAATTAGGAAATGTCATGCCATGTCTCACTTGCTTATAGTTTCTGTCAGCCATTTGGTAACATTTGATTTGCGGCAGTGAGTGGTTTGCAAGGAATTTGGATTGTCTGTAAACACTCCAAGTAAATTATAGTTATGTGCAGTGCAGTTTGCTTAAGCACATGCACTGCGTTCACTTTAACTTTCGCTTTATTCCCAAAAATATTTTTAGCCATTACAGGTTTTACAAAGCTAATGACACACAGAAGCAGTGGAACGTAGATGGATAATATAAATTTATTCCTGCTCCCACTGTGTACAATATAGATCAAGTGCCAGTACAGTCACCTGATCTGCAACTAGTCGACAGGGCCAGTGTGCAAATTTGTAATCAACTAAATGATTATTTGGCACAACAAAAATTCTGCATCTAAAATACACAAAATTCACAAAACGCAAATTCAACTTAACAAAAATATACATAAAAAAAACTAAGTTATGAGTTATTACACAATAATTTGATATTGATTATTTATATTGATTTATTGATTATAGAATATTTAATAGTACAGTTTTAAAGTTGTTCTGTAGCGCTGTTTGTTGTTCATGTATTTTATCTATCTTTTAGATGGTAAATTTGACAGAGTCCCTGGACATGAAATCTGGTTGCTGGAGGCTTCTTTCTCTGCAGCTACTCAACAAATCTTTACCCATCAACCTCAGGGCCACAGTTACCCTGACAACGAGTGTGGGACTCCCACTGGAGCTTCACCTCAAGACGTTCTCCACTGACCCAAAGGCAAGGCTATGAAATATCTTCAGCCAACAAGGAACCATATTATTATTATTATCTTATTAATTAAGTCTTATTTAATGACTGCATATAAAGACAAACAATAAAAAAATCTAAAATGTAAAGCTGGGTGTAATGTTTATCAGAGGAACATGTAAAACGTGCTATTCTAAAATGTACATGTAAGAATACTTAATATATTTTTAGCACTCTCTTTCTCTCTTTTTTACACCCTTGATGTTTTTTCTAGAAAATGACACCATAAACACCAAAATTATTCTAAAGTAAATGTTTCCAAGCTCAGCATACTCTTTTGATTTCATGTGTAACAGCAAGATGTGTCAAATGTTCTATGTTTTAATCATTAAAATTTCTTAAAAGGACACTTTCACGTGTACCCTTTTAAAAATAAATCCACAGGAGACATTCCCCCTGTGATTTTCCCAACCATTTCACAGCTTGTCAGCTTGCATTCTAATTACTTCCTTTCTCAGCAGGGAAATGCTATGTTTGAATCTGCTGAGGAGTGTCAACGAATTTGTCCTTTACGTATGTCCAGAGCAGGTATGGCACGTGCAGACACATTTAAGCATTATTCTTCATTATATTCACCTTGATTTATGCATCTTGTATGTGCATAAGTTTACTCTCAGTGATAGTTACAATTGTCTGTGAAGGACGTGCAGAGTGGCAGCAATCCCTTCTCCCAGATTCCTTCTCTTCTCTCTGGCGGGTAGACAGCAGCCTGGCCTCTGCACTATGTAGCCGTTGGCACTGTAGCAAAGAGCTCTCATGCAGGTAAACTAAGCCTGTGTAGACACCAAAATCTCTGAGAAAGTCTCTGCACTTTGTGGTGATCTTTGCATTACCCCCAGGCAGCTATTTCAACGATACAAGACCACATCTTATCTTTTTGAATGGGGAAAACAGATATAAGGCAGTCTCTAAAATTGCTGTCTAAGGTCACAATAAAACAATATATTTCAGGCCAGCTACTAAACCTGGCATTAACTGTACCATAAACTCTGTTTAGCTTGCGTTAAAAACACATTATCTATATCGCTGAAGCTGCTGTGCATGTGCAATGTTTGGCAAGTACCTCAAAAACATTCAGTGCCTCGCCTAAAGAATTTTTTGTGTTTAACGAATGATGATTAGCTCTTTCTACTAGAAGGTGGGACTTTATTCCCGAGCCTGAACCTGTTGAGCATTGCACATAGTAGAAGAACTGCGTCACATTGTTAATTCTGTTGTTAAATCTTTGGTAGACACAGACTCAGAAACAGAACATTTACTTATTGATTGTGTTGAATTTAAAAATAGTTGCATGTAAATCCACATGGAAAATTTATCAAACATGTATATCTACATAAATTTACATTATCTGTTTCTGTGTGTGTCGTTCAGATGGCCCAGATTTCATGCAGACCATACTTCACCTCTAGACTTTGGGGCCACACCTGTGAATGATAGCAAGGTATGTCAGTATATGTTAGTCAGTGATAATGTCAAGGTATGTCAATCAGTGATAGTGATCTTTTGCTAATGAAGGAAATTTTTAAAGGAATAGTTCATCCAAAAATGAAATAAATATTCCCACAGCTCCTTTCCTTACAACAACAGTTCGTAAGTTAACGTGGTCGAAATAAACAAAAACTCTCCATAGATGATATCTGGTTGAGGGCAGTTACAAAATTTCTCAATTTTTAAAATTAAACCCATAAATAGTGGTTTGGAATAACACAAGGCTGAATAGTGACAGAATATGTATATTTGGGTGGACCATCCACTTAAATAATCAGTTGTACATTTCATCTGTTGTCACTTGTCTCCTTGTGCTATGTTCTTCTAAGGCACTTTATCCGTAAGACTTTTATTTACTGTACATCATGACATTGCTGTACTTTCACAGGTTAAGAATTTTACTCTGAAAAACCCAACGGGTTCAGTAGTCTCGGTGGAGATTAGAGCTTTCTCTTCGTACCCAGTTCCGCTTGAAGCCCTTGACATGTTGACCAAATGGTATCTTATCGCTCTTTCTTCTCTCTTGTTAAAAATGTATAAAAGACTCATTAATACCTAGGCATGTATTTATGCACAAGGTTAATGAGACCTAACAGCATATTGGTTTAACATATCTGTTCCAGGTTTAATATTAGCCCTCTAGCTGTGAATGTCACTACAACAGAATTTTCACTGTTAGCTGCTAACCATAAGGTGAGGTCATGAACTTTGAATAGCACAATTAAGTGTTAATTATGATCTTGTGCGTATAATGAGTGTTGCATAACCGCATTTGTGGTGTACAATGTGTTGTAAATTTTCTGTGTGTAGTTACTCTGGTTAGAGGGTGATCGTAATTGTTTGAAACAGGAGATCAAGAGAGGAAGTGTGCTGAGATTCCTTCTTCAGCCGTGGGAGTCCAGAACGGTTTCAGTGGCTTTTCAACCCACAGAGCACAAGCCTGTTACCTCTCTGCTCCTGATTAGGTATTTCAGTGACTTGAATCTGTTTATAGTCATAATTGCGTGTTTTGCGCTGTGAATACAACTTTGGTTGTATTTGACAGTATGTTGCTCTGTGACAGGTGATGGCCATGGAAAATCTGGAAATATCAGAGAATTTTAAAGTTGTTTACTAGAAATTACTATATTGAATGTAGAATATATTAACTACTTAATCAAATAAGTGTTGCTTTGGGGTGATCATAAGCAATAGTCTGACCAGGGAATCATTTTTTCAGATCTGTTCTTTCCAATTAATCTGCCAAGCTGGTTAACAAATTAGTGTGACGGTGCTGTGTGTTTTTGTTTTTTAATTCATTCTTCATACAGCGATCACAAACCAATGTAAACATTGTTGAAATGCAATAAACAATAAATGAGAACTTTGTATGTGACATTACAATATATGAAAAAAAACGGTGTGTGTTCTTGGGTTAGTAATTGGTGTAATTATGGTTACATGGGCCAGTTCTTAACATATTGTAGTTTTGACTGTGCGTTTCTTTTTTAACAGGAACAACCTGACAGTGTTTGACATGGTTCTGGTTAAAGGGTTTGGAGCCAAGGAACTTCTTAGGGTTGGGGGGAAACTTCCCGGCCCAGCAGCCTCACTGCGCTTTAATGTGCCTCAATCCACCCTCATGGAGTGCAGAGATGGTGAGAGAGACACAGCCAAGTGGTTGATCTCAGGAACACCTAGTGATCTTTTGTTTTGGGGTTTTTTATAAAGGTGCACAAATGCAGGTTTTTCCAATAAAAAAAAATTATACCTCATACAAAAACAGTCCCTCTCAATCATTACTTATGATCCACTACACACGGGTTGTGGTTTTTGTCTACAAAAACACTATCTTCTGCCTATAATTCCTTAATTTTTACTGTTTTGGGGTGCTTGGGATGTTTCTGTGAGGCAGTTCTTGGCCAATGGGTGTGTAGACCCAGCCAATAACAATGCACAGTTGAGGGACGGGGGCGTGCCTGAGAGGAGGGTCAAAGTTTGAATGTTTAGACACAGTAACTAAAAATCCTGCATTGTGCACAATTAATCTGTAAAGTGTGATTTCAAACCATATTGTTTATAGATAGTCATACATTTATAATACGCTCAATCGGTTTTAATCAAGTAACAATGAATGGATGAGTAAATAACAGAAAATTACTATCGTTTTTAAAATGCAGCAAAATAATTATGAAAAAAGACCGTCTGACATATCAATTTTTTTTTCTTTGTCATAGGTTTACGATCCAGTAGGCCCTTATTTGCCATCCAGAAGAGTTTTAAAGTGGAGAATGCTGGCGAGTTGCCATTGACTGTAGTATCCATGAACATTAATGGATATAAATGTCAGGGTTACGGCTTTGAGGTCCAGCACTGCAGATCATTCAGACTGGACTACAACTCCTCCTTAGAAATCACTATAACGTAAGTCTTAAAGTGCTGAAATGAAAGTGTGTCTGATGCCTTACATTTTTAATGCCCCAAACTAATTTGTTATGGAATATATATCATATTCTTTTTATCATGCATCATTTCTGGGGTAAGGCACTTTATCCCCTCTGAAAAGTTATTTCATATTAATTTTTTTAATATTTTACACCTAAGGGTAAATTAAGGGCAATGTTGGAGTCATTATGCATCACCCACGTATCTTCACGTTCTTGTTAGTTACCATTTAATTTCAATGATCTAAAAACTAAAACTGTTTCACTAACTTATTTTACTCCTGTTTTACAGCGTTTTACATAGCGAATTACACCATCTAATTATTAATATTTGTCATATATAACAGTATTTTGTAAACATTTGTTAGATTGAGATTATCTGAATTCTGTCCTTTTGTCATTTTGTAGTATGTAGTCTGTATTTATCTGTTTTTCAAATTTTATGCTTATAGCTCTGTCTGTTTTGTTCTGTTGCTTTGTTCTAAACCCTCTGGTTCTCTCTGCCTTTCTAGATTTACTCCAGACTTCACATCTTCATGGGTGATCAGAGACCTTACTCTGGTAACAGAACGTGGCTCCCTCTTTCACTTCACTCTCAATGTGACTCTGCCCCACCACATGCTGCCCCTGTGTGCACAGGTAGTACCCGGTCCCAGCTGGGAGGAATCCTTCTGGGTCATCACACTGGTCTTTACCTGGTTAGCCACCATTAATATACACACCACACAAAATACAACCCTGTCTGTGCATAAAACCTAAAATTAATGCAATTCTATGCATTAAAACAGCTGTTATTTGTAGCTTCTCTCTAGCTGGTGTGTGTCTGATGGCTTTTCATCAAGCTCAACACATCCTGAGTGAATTCTCCACACCCAGTCCCCGTACCAATCACAACTCTTTACCTCGTGAAAGTAGCAGTGTGAATCATAGCTCCTCAAATGGTGTCAGGTAGGACATCATCAGTCTTGGTGGTTGAACGTGAAAGGAATAGATTTTGTAAATTTATAGAAATCCATAGATTTGATTATAGCTATATAGAATTTTAAAACTTCACTGCTATTGCTATCAACTTTGGAAAGTTTGGTATTGACAAATCTACTGGCAATTTATTTATAATAGCTAGTTCGTTTACAAAATAATTAAATAGCTTTAACTTAAGTGCTTGTCTGTTTTTTATTTATTAGAGGAAAAGGCAGCTGTAAAAACTATGCAGACCCCTCTGACAAAGGCAAGGGGCGGGGCTCCCCAGCCGTGGCCAATGGGATGATTCGGTCCCAATCCTCATCCAAGAAAAGTTCTGGGGGCTCATCTCAGCCTCAAAAAAAGCAAACTAAAGTGTCAATCCTCTACGGTAGATACAAAAATTGCTCTGCAGTTGCTCCCGACAGTTCCGCAACCTTTGGCAGTTCTCCTACTGACGAAGAGAGGGATCACACCTTTGAGCTGGATCCGGAGGTTTGTAATAACAACAACAATAATAATGACATATTAGATAAAACCCTACTTCCTTCTGAGAAGAAAGAGCACTTTAAAGAATCCAGGGAGGATGACGCATTGCCAGCTGATATGTTTCCCATGGAAACACTTTCTGGATTAACTGAAAATGTGGCAGTAAGCAAAGTACCTCAGCCAGCAGATGAAAAGATGGAGAAGGACGAATGCAACAGAACAATCACTGTAGAAAAAATGCACAATGCAGATGAAGAGGTAACAGCCATAACCCTATCTGAATTCATTTTCAATAACTGATTACTCTGCAGAACTCAATGCAAAAAATATATATATGCAAACTAATACAAAAAATTATATATGTCTCTGTTGCAGAAGACAAAGAGAAGCAGCAGTCAGAAGAAGAGGCCAGAGAAAGATGCAGATGCGGTTTTTGCCACTGACACCAAAGGAAAGAAAAACCCAAACAGGAGTCGCAGGAAGCCCGCTGAACTCGTTCCTGAGTGAGCATCTGTGAAATGAATGATAAAAAGTTTATATTTAAAGTGCATAGTTAACCTTTAAACTTCATGGGTCAATTACCTAGTGCTAGTTATCTGGTCAAAAACTTTGTTTATAAATATGAAGGTGAAGAACTCAGTAGCAACATGTTGTATGAGCTAGGTATCTTACAAATTTTATTTTGTTAATATTTTAACAGGCTTCCTGAAAACAGCATCATCATGGTTACAGAAAGTGAGAGAGCACCTCCATGTAATGTAGCTAGAAACCGTAACACAAAACCAGAACAACAAAAAATCAGACTCAACCCAGACAGCCCTCTCAAACACAGTGGTGAGGAAGTGATATAAAACAGTTCCTGTCTCTCACCTGTGTGTTTGTGTGTGTGTAAGGAATAAGCACTTTATCTATGTAAAAGTAAATTTTACACTTTGTGCAATTTTATTGGTCATTATAAACATAATGTGAGCAGTGATTTGAATTTTCATTAGAATTTCACAGTAATTAATAAATCATCACAGAAGCAGAGTACATTTTGCATAATATTTTGCTTAGGCCTGTGTGTGGGCAGAACCAAGCGTAAGTGTCCAGAGCGACGTCTGCAGCAGTGGGAATCAGGTTCTGATTCAAGCAGTTCATCAGGCAGTGTAAGAGCCAGCCGAGGGTCCTGGGGTAGCTGGAGCAGTGCCAGCAGCATGGAAGGAGAAAAGGATCCAAAAAGACATCCTGGCAGAAAGAGTATGAGACCTCTTTGCACACACACTCATCATGACACCTGTATGTGTTCTGCCTCATGAGAAATAAATTAGGTGAAATAATCACTTAATCCCCATCAAAACTGTGGCATTTCTTGTTTTTTTAGAAGACAACATCCAGTACAAACCATATCCAGCAATATCCAACCTGAACAATTACACCTACAAAACTCAAAGGTAAACGGACCAAAGCTCCCAGAAATGTGTGTTTTTGATTTTCAAAGCTTTATATAGTAAAATGATTGTTGAGAAGGCTAACAGTAACTGTTTTTGATACAGCATGAACAATCTATATGTCAGAGAACCATGCCAAAGTTCAGAGTTCTGTCCTGTCCCCCAACTTGCCCAAACCTTTGCTGATGTAGCCTCAGGTGTGGACAAAAACAATGGTGAGGGGCATTTACGTGGCTAGTTTTAACCTATATATTAGACTAGAATCATTAAGAGATAATGAGTCACGATCAGGTGATCAGTCAGTTTTAGTCATTTCATTGTAAACTTATATAAACTTGTGTGTTCTGGTCTCTCCAGACATTATTACCTCTAATGTGATAGAAGAGACTTGGTCGGCCCCATCAGTTCCTCTGACCAATGAATTCAGATACAACATGACCGAATCCCTCCCATTTGTCCCTCACAGTCCCTCATCCAGATATAATAGGTATGTTTTAATGTTATTTTTGTTAAAGGTGCAGTACAGTTTTTTTTGTTTACTCTTTTATTAGAATTGAAAAAAATCTGTGTAAGAAATGTTTTTGTCTTTACACAAATTACTTTACATTACTTTAATCAATGTAAACAGCACTTTTTGCATTTTGTTTTTGTCCTCATTTGTCCTCATGTAAAATCTACTGTAAAAAAAATTAAATTATTATATAAATATTTTAAAGCTTCCCATGGAACAACATGAACAGCCAGTGTACCAGTCAGTATCCCTATACTGATCATATCAACTACATGCCACCCGGTGAGGAGTTTTCTGTCATATGCTGTTAAATATATCTTTATAACTCAGTTACTGAACGATGCGTAACTGTTTTCTTTATTTTGTCTCTTAGGTAATGGCAATTATCAAAATGCATTCTCATGCCTTGAAAGCCAAACCATGACCCACGGCCATCAACCAATCTGGGTTGATAATGGAGCCCACGGCATGAACTCCACTTGGGACACTGACAGTTGTGTGGGCAGCAAGGTAAGAGTTTTTAGAAAACACTTTGAAAAATGATTTGTAAGATGTACATAGGGTGTCATGACAGTTCTACAGTAGGTAACAAAGCTAAGGTTCTTTAGTGCAAAGTGCCTGAAACCCCCTTATTTGTGACAAAGTCACCATAATGCACAGACTTCCGTGCCTTTTTATAATGTCTTCACTAAACGTGCAGAATAGTATGTCAGGTATGAGCATGAGATGATTTACTCCAACCTCATATGGTCTGACCATGCTTTAACGCTACTGTATAACTGCTAAAAGCTGGAAATAGTTTAAATTTATGGTTGTAAAAATATTTGTATTGTTCAGCTGGCCCCCAGTGGAGAACACCACCTGCCTAGTGGCCCCCAGGTAATTTGAGTTTCAGACCCTTGCATTACATTTTAAATTCAAACCTTATCAAGATAGTTGCCTCGTTACATGTAGCAGCCTTAACCATTTTTCATTTATTTTTCTCTTCCAGCCATACTTTTCAGGAACCAGAAGTCTCTCACCCATGTCCAGTCTATTTGGCTCTATCTGGACACCACAAAGTGAACCTTACCAGAGCCACTTCCACCCAGAACGTTCAGCACCTGTCTCGCCCTATTCACCAGTGTCACCCATTGCACCTTTTAGCCGTGAGCTAAGCAGCGCCTGCCCAGGCAAACAGTACTCCAGTTTCAATCCTTTTGGACCACACATGAATTTGGACATTTGGAATTCCTCTTCAAACCGTAGCTCCAACTCTCAGCTCTCCAATGATTCAGGCTACAGTGGAGATATGTAAGGGAACCCAATGAAAGAGGTGCTTTTATACAGTTAAGGGGAAAAAAATTATGTGCTTTTATCTCTAACAAGGAAAAATGTGAATATTTGTTCTTTTATGTTTGTTGTGGTAAGGTTCACCATTTTGTTGTATATTTTTCTAGATGTTTTGCAGGTTTGACCATTGAAAATAAAAAAGGTTTTTGTACTTCATATGTGTGGTGGATTACTTTGACGTTTAATTACTTTGTCAGGAATAAACTACTTAAACATGATACACCCTTATGTAACACCTGGAACAAAACTGGACATTATGCTTAGCTTAAAACTTTAACATCTTTACAATGATATTATTGCCAGGCACTGTACAACAATTAGTTTTACTTTGTACTATTCAGCACAGAAGAATTTGTTAAGCACACTAAATATGTTAACCAGAGAGAAAAACATCATTATTCATTTAGTGTTCTTAATTTTACTTAATTTAGCAGCCCCACAACATGTTTTAAACTTTAAAAGTTTGTACAAGTCCATAAATTCCAGTCAGAAATTGAGACATTTCCAAAACATAATTCCATTTACTAGAAGCTTACTGTTGCCAAGGCAGTATTTCAATCATGTACAGTATTGTATTGCGCTACTGTAATCATGTACAATTTAATTGCATCAAATTTAATTTAAGTTCAGTTCTTCAAAAATGACCCAGAAGTATTATAAACAACTTAAAGACAAGGGTTTTAGAGTTGCTAGACTACAGCAAAGTGTTGTTTTATTAGTAACAATGGAAAAAAATATTTTGCTGTTTGGAATGTAAACTGCATTCAATTAGTAGCAATGCATTTCAAAGACCACCTTGTATCCAAAATGTGATGGTATATTTGCAAGTGCTCAGGTTACAGTGACAATATGACAGTAAGGTCAATAGCATACATGTGTATACATAGCTATCATAGCTGTCTTTCTCATTTGTAGAGCATGAACTTTCATTCATAAAAAGCAGCATTGGCAACATTGTCCTAAACTTCTTTTGCACGCCATTACACACAAGAACAACATTATTTGTCTTGTGACAGGTACATGGGCGTAAATGCCGGGGGGGACGGAGGGGACATGTCCCCCCCCATCCGAGGGTTGTCCCCCCCAAAAAAATTATTTAAAAAAATCGCACTCTCTATTGTGAAAAATATATGTATGTATACCTAAAATAATTGTGTAAGTAAAAAAACCCGCAAAAAAATGCATTTAGAAACAGTTGAGTTCCCCCTCCCCTTCCTCACAGTGGTTTGGCCCACTGCCTGCTTTCCCAGTTCAAGTCAGGTGTGTGGCTGCGGCTTAATTAAT
>JAZGTJ010006170.1:0-22328 GCA_036877575.1 Botia almorhae | reverse complement strand
TACAAAAAAATGAACTGAACATATGAAATACAAAATAGCTTACAGTCTGATCTAATTATTTTTAATGCGACCACGCCCACGAGCTACTTTCGTTATCAATCATTGTTCGGAAACAGCAAAAATAATATCATTGACATCATCTTTACCGAATTACCTCTGTCTTTGTTGCGTTTTTCCTCCTCTTCTTTTCTTTTTTTCCTCCCCTGGGCACCAGACAGTTTTGACATGTTGAGCTTGTTGACCCATCAAAAAACGACCACCGTGTAGCAGGTAAAGTCTGATTATTCGGAAGAGGGGGATCGTCTTAGGCAAGTAGGCTATATTATTATTATTACTACTACTACTACTACTTAGTAGGCTTTGCTATGCAGTTAAATTAATGTGGGCTTATTCTTTTCTAAAGTCATAATGCCAACTAGTTTTGACCCTTTCACGTGTGAGTTTTCTTTCAGGCGACAGACCCCACAGCGTGAATTTTTTTTAATGCGACCGTTATTTTGGAACAAATCAAGTTCCAGTTACTATGGAGACGCATAAAGCTTGTGACGTGGCATTACACAGTGGCGCAACATTACACAGTGGCGCGCTGTATATTTCAAACCAAATATTTATAAAACTTTTACATGCATTGTTAAATGAAAGGTTTTCCGATTGTTAAATATGTGCAAATGTTTACAATGTTCACGTTAGACTGATAGGCAAGTTATCACGGGCACCGCGATTTGTCCGGGAGACAGACTTCTGGAGCTGGATTTAAAAATGCTTATCCGCTTCTTTTGAAAAACATAAGTGTCTGGCGATCTAAGAGAGGAATAGAGTTAACTTTATAATTACCTACGCAATCGATTGACAGGAATAAAACATAACCGCCAGTTGTTTGAAAGCTTTGTTTTGCCTCCGTTATGTATAAACGATATATATTTTCCTATTACTTCTGTGATGAATGAAATGTAAGAAAATAAAAATAACATAACGTTTTGTTGGAAAGATGCTTTCGTCTCCGTTTCATAAAAAGTATAGGCTATATATAGAAGTAAGCGCTACGTAGAAGATGATGTATATGAAAATCGCTATACAAATAAATGTGAGTTAAAATTTAACTTATATATGTTTATTCCTGGTATTTATGTTTATAGTTGTGTGATCGTGCAGCATCATTTAAAACGTAAGAAACAAATAAACATTACGTGACTGAAAACGCTAACAACCATGAAACATAATAAGCGCTGAAAGACTCGCTCTCTCGTTTACCGCCATTGCAGGTTTGAACACAGTTTGAATTTAGCAGGTGATCATGTGACCACCGAACGCTCTAATCACACCGGTGTGATCGTACGCGCGAAAGGAATAGTGGAAGTTACACTTTTTTTCTTCCTTCATTTCTGGCGCCCCCTTGATGTACGGCGCCCTTAGCATTTGCCTATACTGCCTGTGCCACGGGCCGGCCGTGAGGATGCAACAGGGACCGAAGTTGATGATGAAATATTCAGTGACCTCATTGGTCAAGGCAATGTGGTGCTGAAAGTTTTCACAAATGATGGTGAGTTTTTTTGAATTTGAAAGGGGTATTAATAAAGTATTATCAAGCACTAACAATATGATAAATGAGCAATTTTGTGTTTCTGATATCTGTGCTGGTTCACAAAATATTTGTAATATATTTATAATATGTTATTATCTGATTCTTTAGAATTTTCAGACTCATTTTCTTCTGAGATGTCTGACTCGAGCAGCAGCTTAAGTGCATCAACTGTAATCATAGATGAGGTCCCTAACAAGGGACAAAGAACTGAGGAAGCATATTCACTATCTGCTAAACAGGTGCTTGAGTCTCTAGAGAAGAGTTCACCCATATTAAAAATTCTGTCATTTATTACTCACCCTTGTGTTATTCCATATCCAGAAGATTTTCTAACTAAGGAATTGTGTGAAAACATTGTAGCAAAATTACAAGCAAGTGGGATTCCAAACAGTTTATTCCAAACAGATTTACTTTCGAGGATTTATTCTTTTGATTATGGATTTTTAGAATGCAAAAAACGGCCCACAAAGGTTCTGTTGGAGAGTGCTGGAAATGGTATTGGTTTAAATTCCATTTAGACATTATCTCTTGTGAAAAATCTCCCACTTTTGTTTGGAGACATTGTTCCTCAAGGACACCAACACTGGAGATTGTTGTTGTAGTTGTTACTTCAAATAATGAACATTGTGTTTTTACCTTGTCTTTCTTTAGGCATGACAGTTTATTTTAAGAACTTAATTGTTGACCACCACAAACTATTGTAAGTATTTGTATCCACATAAAAATGTAATCCACAAACATCATTTTATGATTCACTACCCCTATACTATAAGGAAAATTGGCCCCTTATTATATATGTTACGTGTCAGAGCGCGGGGCTTAGACTCCGACTCATTCCGCATTGTTTAAGTTCCGATTTGAGTCGGAGTTTAAACTCGCGCTCTGGGTGTTCGTTACGTGTGGAAGCACATGGCTATTTGCATATTCATTAGCCATGTGCTCTTTGGTCTTGCGTCATTACCCCGCCCCATTGTTCCCTCGTTTCGGTTAATGTCGTGCACCTGTTGCTTTCATTTTCCCCTGTGTATTTAATGCCCTCGTGTTTGCTGTCTTGTGCTGGTCTGTATTAGTACGTCTGAATGTTTCCTCTTTTAGATCTACCTTGATCAAGTTTGCTCGCTACTTACTATAACTGTGTTCCGTTGTTTGTCTCTTTGTTTGATGTTGTCACAGCCCGTCGAGTTTAGTCGGCGTTATATGTTTAATGTTTCAATCTTAGTATTTAGCCCAGTTAGGTTTTTTCCTGATTTGTGTTAATGTTTTCTGTTGATTATTATTCTGGTCTATATGTAGTTTTAAGCACTATTTTTATTCATTTTGTACACCGCTTTATTTACATTGTAGATTGTATGTACATCGTTTCACTTATACACTTGTGTATTCCTTGCGTATTAAAATTAGTATGTTTGGCATAAAGCTGTGTAGCTAATCAGCGCTGTGATATAGTTGACCAAATCAAAATTTGATTTGGGGTGGGGTTTTCACGTAGAGGGCGTGGTTTGCGCTTAAATGGTTTGGGAAAAGAAATGACGCAAGAACCGAGGGCGGCGACAGCTGGATTGTGACTGGAAAGCTGATGGTGGGAAGTGGCGTAGACTCCGTAAGTGATCCGGAAATGGAGGACAATATGTTTTATTCAGATAGTGGTGGCAATGCTAGTAATAAATGGAACACTGGCTGATGGCTGCTTTTACTAAAACTTTAAAATCAGATGGAGGGGCCAAGATGGCGTCCGGTGCAGACAGAGTTTTTTGTTGTTAAGTGTTTTTGTTTGTTTTTCACACCCACTGAACAAGTTTTACGGACTTTTAACTTATGTATTGAGTAAAGCACTGAATAACGGGGCGACAAATGTGTGAATTAGTAATTTCAACCTTCAACCTTTAGAAACAATTTACAAAGCTTTATACCGACGTCTGAAGGCTGCATTGTTCAGTGATAGTTGGAAACTCTTCCCCTTGAGTTATATGATGTAATGGCAAAAAAGAGACGAGGAAAAAAAAGGAAAAAGGAAAAGTTGGTTTTAGAGGAGATCGTTCTGCTGACCACGCTGATAATCAAAAAATGGAAGTCATGGAGGTGCATTCTTATGCTCGCTGCAGTAGTCCAGAGTTAACACCTCTCCCTAGTTCAGAGCCATGCACACCAGTTACCAAGAAAAGTAAATCGGAGCCAATGCTGTCTGAGGTACAGAATAACATCGTGCAAATATTGGTGGAAAAAATTAATCAAAATACTGAAACCCTACACAATGAGATCAAACAAAACAGAGAATGCATAAACTCTTTAAAAGAAGCCACTGAAGTTCTCTTCAAAGAGATACATGATGTTAAGAAAGACATTGTGACACTTAAGGAAGTAAACGATGCACATCAGAAGAGAATATCAGAGTTGAAAGAAAGAGTGAATGAAGCTGAAAGGTACCAAAAAAATGGAATCTAAGGCTTTATGGTCTAGCAGAACAAGGAGAAAATGTCAAACAACGAGTGATTGACATATGCAGCGCTGTGGTACCGGAGAATGTAGATAATTTTGGAGGTTTGGAGAGGACTTAACAACGAAAAACAAGGACACGCGTAACAGACTTTGGCCTCCAATTGAAGCTGCGTGCAAACAAGGAAAGAAGGCATTTTTTGTCGGTGCCAAAGCTATTATTGACGGTAAAGAAGTCTGTGGATAAATAATGACTGAGGTTGAAGTTGATGTTTCAGTTTTTTAAGGTAAAGGGTAAAAATGATCCTTTATAATAGTCTTGAAAGTAAAATGTAACATTACACATTTGTCTTTTATAAGAGTTATAGTATAACTTAAGCCTTCTGTTGCTTTGTGTATATACTGGAGAGTATAACTAATTTTTGAGTTACTTCTTGTTTTCTTTTATTTCCAGTTCGAAAAGGTTGTATAGGCTGCTTAGTGTTATTCATGACACTTAATTATGTTATTTACGTAAAGGTTGTTCTTGGGTAAATGGAAAACATTTGACTTCAGTAGTTTACTAAGAGTATGTCTCTATGTTTATATTCATTCAATGTTAAGGGCATTCGTGACTTGGTAAAGAGGAAAGCAATGTTTTATTTCTTAAAAGATTTAAGGCTGACTTTTATTTTTTGCAGGAAACTTATGCAGTAACGTCTGATTCAGTTTTTTGGAAAAATCAATGGGGTAGTGATATCTGGTTGGCATATGGGAGTAATAAATCAGCAGGGGTTGCAAATTTGAAAGGTAATTATAAAGGGAAAATTCTAAAAAGTAAAGCTCACTCTTGTGGAAGATGGTTGATTTTGGTTATAGAAAATGAAAATAATGTTTTGATTTTGGGGAACATTTATGAGGACAATTATAATATACAAAACAGGTTGTTATTACAAAATTTTAGAGAAGAAATTGTGGAATTCTTTAAAATATTCCCAAGTGCCCAGTTGATTTTAGGTGGTGATTGGAGCACTATAAACGATCCTTTTTTAGATTGTTTTCCTCTTCCTATTAATAGACAGTCCCAATGTACTGATATATTTAATTTATGTTCCCAATTAAACTGTCAGGATGAATGGAGACACAGAAATCCTGATAAGATAGACTTTACTTTGGGTAATAAGGATAGTTCTATACAATCTAGAATTGACTTTTGGATAACATCTGAGGAACTTGGAAATCAAATTCAGGAGACAGACATAGTACCTTCAGTCTTCAGTGACCATAAAATGATCCATATAGTTTTACATTTTTGTAATACAAGAATACGAGGATCTAATTTCAACTGGAAATTAAACAATTCCCTTCTTGAAGATGTTCAATTTAAGGATGAAGTTAAAAGTGTGATAAAGAGATGTTATAATAATGCTAAAATATCAGGATTATATGGAACAAATTGGGAAATTATGAAATCTGAAATTAGAAAAACTGCAATCTCAAAAAGTAAAGAAATAGCCAAAGCCAAAAAAAATAAAATATTTTAATTCAAAACATAATTGATATGACAAAAAATACAAAGTGAACAAGATAAAATTCTTTTAATAAACTAAATTGGAATTAGAACAAATCTATGAATATAAAGCTAAGGGTGCATTTATAAGATCAAGGAGAAAGTGGTTAGAAAAAGGTGAATCAAATTCTAAATATTTTTTCAGTCATGAAAGAAAAAATAGAGATTTTTTCCTCTTTAAAGAAACTTAAGATTAATGATTCTCTTATAGTGGACCCAAAATTAATATCTAATTTTGTTGTCAAGTTTTATGAAAAGTTATATTCAGAAAATAATAATATAGGTAATGCTGCTCTTTTTCTAGATTCACTTAAAAAAATGCAAAATGTATAGATCAACATTCTACTTACATATGTGATCAGGACATAACTCTTGAGGAAATTCATAAAGATATAGAGAAGCTTAAAAATAATAAAAGCACCAGGTAATGATGGGCTGACCTGTGAATTTTATAAGGAATTTAGCTAGTTTACACCGCAATGGTTATAGACACTCCAAAACGTATTATTAATGATATAAATAGATGTATATATAATTTTATTTGGAAAAATAAACAACATTATTTGAATGAAAAAATACTTTGCAATCCACTTAATCAAGGTGGGCTAAATGTACTTGATTTTGAAATATCTAACACTATTTCTAAAATTAAATGGATACAAAATTATGTTCATTTAAAAGATAAATTATGGTATTATATCCCTAATATTATGTTTGAAAAAGTAGGTGGTATTGAATTTCTCCTTAATTGTAACTTTAATATTAGCAAGCTTCCCATAAAACTTTCCAATTTTCACAGACAGGCAATGTGATCATGGATGATGATATACAAACACAATTTTTACCCTCACAAGTGCTTAATTTGGAATAATAAATACATTACACACCAAAATAAATCTCTTTTTTTAGTTAATTGGTTTAGAAAAAATGTTTGGTTGGTTTCACAACTGTTGAATTCTAATGGTCACGTGCTTACCTATGCAGAGTTCTTAAAAAAAATTCATTTCATATAACTGTAAAGGAGTATGGTAATTAATGCCATTCCCTCAGAACTTAGGAAATTATTGGTAAATGATATAGATGAAAATCCAAATGTTGATCTCTGTCTTAAATTGAAAGGTATAAATATAAAAGAAAAAAAATGTAATAATAGTTATCTTAGAAAGATTTGCCAAATTTCTAGTGTTCCTTTAGCTATTGGTTTTTGGAGATCACAATTTCACAAAGATGTCAATTGGAAAGAAACCTTTAAGATCTCTAGATGTTTTTGTATTACTAATAAAATTAGAGAGGTATCATTCAAGATAGTTCATCGTATTTATCCTGTAAAACAGGTAATTGCGAAGTTTTGTAAGGATAGTGACTTAAAGTGCGTTTTCTGTAAAAAGGAAAATAAGAGTATTGTCCATTTATTTTATGATTGTATTTATAAAATATTGTTTTGGTGTGATTTGTTTTTTTTGTTAAACAAAGTACTAATGTTGAATTGCAACTCAAAGAAAAGGATATTTTATTTTTTTATGAGTATACTGCTGACTTCAAAATTTGGTATATTGTGAATTTACTCATTATATATGGAAAGTTTTTCATTAATAAATGTAAATGGGCAGTGAAAAAAACCTAATTTTACTCATTTTAAAATAGAAATTGGTCACTACCTGTGTACATTAAAAGAAACAAAAAATAGCAAAGCCAAAAAAACGTAAATTACTTTAAAGCCTTAAATATATTGTTTTCTTGAATAACATAACTATTTGTAATTGATTATGGATATGTGATGTTACTGCTTTCCTTATTTTAATTTTAATTTTCTTTTTATGTTACGTATTATGTATTATGTAATTGCCCTTGTATGTTCTTTTTTTTTGTTTTGTTCTAAAAACTGCAATAAAAAAATGCTGGACTTACGGTTTGGTGTGATGGCGTAAAAACGCGTTGAGTCTTGCTCCCGCATTTTTTATTTTATAACTGTCTTAATAGCTCACCATTTATTTCTGTTTTACTGTCAATTGGATAACATTGTAGTCATACACATATCGGCATCGATAGCAGCTAAATCAGCAAAACAAAGCAAAAGGGATCAGAAAGTTGAGGCGTGTGGAGATGACGGTAAAGACGTTAGCATGACAGCGATTGCAAACCTCCTGGAGGAACACCGGGCTGCTCTCTCGGCAGATTTCAAAACCACTGTTTTGACACTCGAGGCAAAGCTGGACCGAATTCATGCTATCGTGATGGAACACACATCGAAAATTGCTTCGCTGGAGACCCACGCAAATTCGCAGGAGGAGCGCATACACGTCTTGGAAACTACATGTGCTATATTAAAAGAGACCAATGCTAAACTGCTTTCCAAAGTTGTGGATCTCGAGTCCCGTAGTCGGCGTAATAACATAAGAATTGTTGGGTTACCTGAATCTATTGAAGGACCTCGGCCCTCTATCTTCTTCTCTGACCTACTTGTGGAAGTGTTTGGGGACGAAGTCCTGGAATCTCCGCCGGAATGTGACAGAGCGCATCGGTCGCTGTCTGACAAACCGAAGCCGGGACAGAGACCCAGGCCTGTTATCATCCGGCTTCACAAGTTTCAGCAGAAAGTGAAGATTATTCGCGAGGCTAGAGCGAAGAGGGGAAAGCTTCACTATCGGGGAACTCCTATTGCTATCTATGAAGATTATGCACCAGAGGTGTTGGAACAATGCTCCAAGTACAAAGAAGTGCTATCTGAACTTTACAAACTGGGTCTAAAACCATCACTATTGTTCCCGGCCAGGTTAACTATTGTAATGAAGGAGGGAAATCGGAGAAGACTTGCATCGATCGCTGAGGCTAAGGACTGCATTGCATCTTTACGTTCCGCTGAGGACTAAGCCCAGAAAGTCCAGTGCAGTAATTCGTGACTGGTTCGGTGACTTAAGATGTGGCGTTTGTAAAATGTTCTGAATCCTACAGACTTAAGAGGCTACCTGGTTATCATTTGGTTGTTGCATTTTAATATGCCTGTGTTTTGATTGCTCCAGATTTATGGACACCTCTTATTAAACATCATGGATGGGCTGTACACCCTTGTGTTTACTCTATTAGTTTTTGCGATTTTTCGGCAGCATACCCGCCTTCAAGGCATTGCTATGACAGCATACAGCATGCGCTGTCATAATATTTTAGACTAGTTCTGCGCCGTTTATGTTTACATTATAGGTATATCCAGCGAATGCACATTATATAGGTAAATGTACATATTTTAATTCTGGATGTTTGAGTCATGTTTAAATGCGATCTTTTTTATTTATCATAATTTATTTTATTCTATTTTTATATTAAGCTCCCATTTATTTTGTTTAACTTATCAGTCGGAAGCTGGGTTACCTCTTCCTTTTTTTTGTTAGTTGACTGTAAGATTTTGGAGCTGGGACATTCAGTAAGATGCAATGTTAGAGTATGTTTTCTTTCCTTCATACTTATACTCATCCATCTTTTTTCTGATAAATGTACATTACACGTGTATGCAAGTATTTTGTTCATTCATTTACCCTTGTAATTTTATATATTTTTTATTTAATTATTTATATTGTCCAATTATTATTTACACTACAAGCAGCAGGGGCTGACTTTATGTAAATGTGGGAATGAGACGTCGGAAGTCGGAAGTGTTGAGCTTTTTTGCTTGGATGTTTGCACTTTGGGGGATATCTTTGAGGCCACAATTAGTTTTTTTTTTATTATTATTATTATTATTTCTCTCTTCTCTCTTTTCCTGTTGCAGAAGGTCAGATGGTTTCAAACTACTTCAACCCCATACACTGATCTAGATGGCTGCTAATACTTTAAGGATGGGTAAAGGTGTACGCCTGATTTCATGGAATACTAAAGGAATGAACAAAGCTGTTAAGATTGGTAAGGTAATGACACAGCTAAGACATTTGAAAGGGGATTATATTTTTACAGGAAACACATCTTAAAACAACAGATGTCCAACGTATCAAAAGAGCGTGGATGAGTTAAAATTCTCTGCGAAGGCTAGAGGGGCTGCTATTATTATTAGTAAGAATATACAGTTTGAGCCAACACAAGTTATTGAAGACATTAATGGCCATTATGTCTTGGTATCGGGCTTGTTACAGAACCTTCCCATAGTCTTAGTCTCTATCTATGCTCCCAATTGGGATAATGAACAATTCTTTATTAACCTCTTTGCTAAATTTCCGATTAGTGACACTCATCACATACTGATAGGGGGTGATTTTAATCTGGTGCAAGACACTAGTCTTGATAGGTCATCACCCAAACAAATCAGTTTATCAAAATCTGCCAAAGTAGTGCTTAATTGCTCATCGTGTTTATTAATCTCAGATCCCTGGAGGTTTAGGAATCCCCATAGTTAAGTCTTTTCTTTTTTTTCTCCTCCACATCAAAGTTTTTCTCGAATAGACTTCTTCCTGATTGATAATAAATTGCTGCATCTGGTTACTGCTAATAGTTATCATCCAATAGTTATTTCAGATCATGCTCCCACATCACTTGATATTAATCTCCCATTTACTACTTCTCCATCTCTATGGAGATTTAGTTCTCATTTATTAGCGGATCAAGACTTTAAGAATTTTGTTGCCACTCAAATTAATAATTACATCGAATTTAATGATACCCCTGAAGTGGATAGTGAATTTTTATGGGAGGCGCTTAAAGCTTTTGTCCGTGGTCAGATTATTTATTTTACTTCACATCTACATAAGGCTGATAGGGCTAAGAGGCAAGATATTTTAGATAAACTCTTTAAACTTGATGAAACATATGCTATCTCTCCCTCCCCGACCCTGTACAAAAAAAGACTTGTATTACAATCAGAATATAACTGTCTGATGACACATGATGTAGAGAGACTACTACGACAGACCAAACAACGTTTCTTCGAACATGGCAAAAAGGCAGGTACACTCTTAGCCCAGCAGGCCCGTGCAGCCAGTGTCTCTAGGCTAATTCCAAGAATTATTTCCCCTAGTGGCAATCTTACTGCAGATCCGGCTGAAATCAAACAACGTTTTTTTAGATTTCTACATTAACCTTTATACATCTGAGTACTCTTCAGGTCCAGCAGATACCCCCAACCCCTTAGATTCATTAAACTAACCTAAAATTAACGAAGACACAGCTACAGAATTAGGCAGCCCCATTTCCCCTCAGGAGGTCCAAGAAGCTATTAGATCAATGCAGAATGGAAAATCCCCGGGCCCTGATGGGTTTACGGTTGAATTTTATAAGGCATATTCTAATTTGCTAGTCCCAGTTTTAGTAAAGATGTATAATGATTCCTTTCAAAAAGGTAAATTGCCGGCTACTCTGTACTCGGCATCCATATCCTTGCTTTTGAAAAAGGACAGGGACCCCACATCCTGCAGTAATTACCGACCAATCTCTCTGCTAAACGTAGATTGTAAGATTTTAGCCAAAGTTCTTTCTCTTCGCCTTCAGGATGTTATGCCATCTATAATTTCTTTAAATCAAACTGGCTTTACATCGGGAAGGCATTCTTTTTTTAATACTAGAAGATTACTTAACATTCTTTTCTCTCCTTCATCCACCACCCCTGAAGTTATAGTTTCATTGGTTGCAGAGAAAGCGTTCGACAGGGTGGAGTGGGAATACCTGTTCTTTGCATTAGGTAAATTCGGATTTGACCCTAAATTTATCTCTACTACTTTATGCTTTCCCATCCGCCTCAGTACATACCAATGGTGTTCGTTCGCTACCCTTTTTACTCCAACGGGGGACACGTCAAGGGTGTCCACTTTCACCCTTGTTATTTATTATAGCTATCGAACCTTTGGCCATCTGGCTTTGCAGTCATGAGGCATTTAAAGGCATTGTCCGCCATGGACAGGTCCATAAACTCTCTCTTTACGTGGACGATTTGTTATTGTATGTTTCTGACCCTTTAGTTTCTCTTCCCCCTATACTACGCATTTTGGACCAGTTTGGCTGCCTTTCAGGGTACAAGTTAAATTTTCAAAAAAGTGAGTTATTTTTTATAAACCAATTGGCTAAATCTCTTCCTATCTTTTCATTCCCCTTTAAGTTAGCCTTGGATGGGTTTAAATATCTGCATATTTATAACAAATTCATTTAAAGACTTGTTTTTTAAGAATTTTATACCACTCTTGGACAAATGTAAATCAGATTTTGCTCGATGGAGCTCCCTCTCCTTATCTTTATTAGGTCGTGTGAATCTTATTAAAATGATTATTTTGTCTGTCTCAATAAATCATTTTTTATTACTTTAGACCAGCAATTGAACGGGTTCCTTTGGAGTAACAAGCCAGCTCGTATTAGAAAATCAGTTCTCCAGCTTCACAAATCTGAAGGAGGTCTAGCACTTCCAAACTTTTGTTATTACTTCTGGGCCTGTAATATTATTAAATTACTTTATTGGGTCGGCCTTAAGTGTTATGCCACCAGCCCGCCCTGGTTATACATAAAGGGATCTTCTTCTCATTCCTTACTTTCTAATATTTGTTCCCAGCTTCCTCTCGATGTACACAAAATTTCACGCAATCCAGTAGTTATCAATACTATTAAGGTTTGGCTTCAATTCAGGAAACAATTGGGCCTACACAAAGCCTCAATTTACATGCCAATTTTAAATAATCATTTATTTCCACCATCCCTTTCAGACTGTGTCTTCATTATTTGGGCAAGTAAGGGTCTTTGTACTTTGAACGACCTGTATGAAAAAGATGATTTCTTCTCTTTCTCCTCCTTATCAATTAAATTCAATCTTCCTAATAGCCATCTTTTTCGTTTTTTTCAAGTGAGGCACTTTATTCAAAAATTATTTCCCCATTTCGTCCCCCTGAATCAGAACTCGATTCAGTTCTCACCCCTGACCCTGGTCAAGGACGACTGATATCCACCATTTATTGTAAAATAACCTCCTTAACCTCATCTCCAATTAATTTTCTCAAACAAACCTGGGAGCAGAATTTGGGCTTTGACATATCTGAAGATCAGTGGAAGAACATCCTTGGTTTAGTTCATTCTTCGTCTATCTGTTCAAGACATGCTTTACTACAATGTAAAGTGCTCCACAGAGCTCATTTCACGAATGCTAAATTGGCTAAAATATTTCCGAACAGAAGTGATGAGTGCAATAGATGTAAACAATCTCCAGCTGATCACCTTCATATGTTCCTGTCTTGCCCGAGGCTAACGGACTACTGGTCAGACATTTTTAGAACACTTTCGCAGGCCCTCAACACCACCATTGACCCTGATGTATTGACTGTTCTGTTTGGACTTCCCCCAGCTTCAGTCACATCATCCACAAAGCGCTGTGTCATGGCCTTTACCACTTTGTTAGCTAGGCGTGCAATCCTCCTTAAATGGAAACATGCCTTTCCCCCATCACATGAGGATTGGATACGAGAGGTATTGCAATGCATCCAACTTGAAAAAATCAGATACTCTTACAAGGGATCATTGAGATCCTTTTACAAAACATGGAGCCCTATACTGGGTACTATTGGGCAAGTAAATGTAGCATCTGGACCTTCTCTTTAGAGAATTAGTAGGGGATCATTTGACTAGACCTTAATTTTATTGTAATTCATTTATTTGTTTGTTTATGTGTGGCCTTTGGGAAGGGTTGCGGGTGGGGGGGCTTGTTGCTTGTGTTTATTTTGTTTTGTTTCTTGCTTTTTCACTTATCAGACACCCTGTTTCATTTTGTAACTGAGGTAATACACTCTGTATGTCTGCAAAAAAAAAAAAATGCTAGTAATAAATGGAAAAAAGGAACCTGAAAAGAAGTCGGGAACAAGTATCAGAATCAGACAGTGAAAACAACAGGCAAGAAGGAGTTTTGAAATTTGTTCTGAAATTTGTTTCAAACTCTGTTACTGCCATTAACCTTTTGAAACTAACAAAAACAATTAAATAAGCTATTGGGACGATTGTAAGCATTAAAACACTGAGGGATGGTGAATTATTGCTGTTTTACAAAGATAGTGGCACTGAAAATTAAAACTCACCGGGTATAAAGTTAAATGCTTAAATCCAGAAAGAAAGAATGAATTGGATCATGGGTGTGATAACAGGGATCCCCACTTATGTCCCAGTTGAGAATATTAAAAGTTATTTAACTGGAGCAGTAGTGAAGGATGTCACAAGGATTAAATGTATTAGAAATAATGTAAAGACTGACAGCAGTGATCAATTTTGACAAATAGATTGCCTTTCAGTGTTTATTTAGAATTTGTAAGGTACAATATTAGACCATATGTTTCCCCGCCACTAAGATGATATAAATGCCAAAAATACGGTCATGTAACAGCAGTGTGCAGAGGCAAACATATGGAAGATGTTTTTGTCCTTTAATGCCCCAAGCGGTACTCGTCATAATTGCATTCTTACTAGTAACAATTGAAATTAGAGAGCTCTCTAATTCAGTTAGAGAAATCTTTAATTCATTTAAAGAGGTCTATAATTACATTCTTACTAGTAACAAATGAATTAGATAGCTCTTTAATACAATTAGATTAGATTAGATTAGATTCAATTTTATTGTCATTACACATTTATGAATACAGGGTAACGAAATGCAGTTTAGCATCTAATCAGAAGTGCAAATAGCAGAAAGTGCAATATACAGAGTGTGCAATGTTATGAATTATGTACAATAAATAAATTAAGGGCAGTTATATAGATGTTCTATGAGGATATCTGAATATACAGGTAATACAATAAATATAGATGTACAGATGTGCTATGGGTAAATATGCAGATATGAATAAATATATAGATGTCCAAATATACAGATGAGGTAAAGATACAGAAGTATGTATATAAATGTATATACAGATGTAAGGATGTGTAACGAAGCATGTATTTGTATGGAGAATGTTATTGGTAGAGATGAAGGGGGGAGGAGTGGTGTAGGTTTTGTGTGTGTGTGTGTGTGTGTGTGGGTGGGTGGAAAGGAAAGGTTCAGTGGGAGACAGAGTTCAGGAGGGTGACAGCTGTGGGGTAGAAGCTGTTCCTAAACCTCCTGTCTGGAGGCTCCTGAAGCGCCTTCTGGAGGGGAGGAGCTGGAAGAGTCCATAGGCAGGATGAGAGAAGTCCCTAAGAATGCTGCGCGCCCGGCATAGACACCTATTCTTATGGATGTCCTCAATGGCAGAAAGTGGAGTCCCTGTGATGCGTTGAGCAGTTTTCACTACCCGCTGCAGTGCCTTGCAGTCAGCGACAGAGCAGTTCCCATACCAGACTGTGATACAGTTGGTCAGGATGCTCTCTATCGCACAGCGGTAGAAGTTACCCAGTGTGCCAGCAGAGAGGTGGTTATTTTTCAGTGTCCTCAAGAAGAAAAGGCGCTGATGGGCCTTCTTGACCAGGCTGTGGGTGTTGTTTGACCAGGACAGGTTCTCAAAGATGTGGGTCCCCAGGAATTTGAAGCTGGAGACACGTTCAACAGGCATGCCATTGATGCAGATGGGGTCATGAGTGACACCTTTCTCCCTCCTAAAGTCCACAATAATCTCCTTAGTTTTATTTGTGTTCAGGAGCAGGTTGTTTTTGGCGCACCATGCAGCTAGGTGCTTTACCTCTTCCCTGTAGTCAGACTCATTGTTGTCTCTGATGAGCCCGATCACTGTGGTGTCTTCTGCAAACTTGATAATGGAGTTGTATCCGTACATAGGCCTGCAGTCGTGGGTGAAAAGGGAGTAGAGGAACGGGCTTAGCACACCGCCCTGTGGAACGCCAGTGCTGAGTGTGATGGTGGTGGAGCGGTTGTGCCCTGACCTAACATGCTGGGGTCTGTTGGTCAGGAAGTCCATGATCCAGTTGCAGATGGAGTTATTGATTCCAAGATCCTCAAGTTTGGTGATCATCATGGAGAGAATGACTGTATTGAATGCAGAGCTGAAGTCAATAAACAGCATTCTTGCATATGTGTTTTTGTTGTCAAGGTGTGAGAGTACACAGTGCAGCGCTGTGTATATAGCATCTTCTGTACTCCTATTGCTTTTGTAAGCAAATTGGTGAGGATCCAGTGTGGGCGGCAGGCATTTTTTGAGGTGTGCCAGGACAAGTCGCTCGAAGCACTTCATGACTATAGGCGTGAGTGCAACAGGGCGGTAGTCGTTCAGGCACATTGGTAATGAATGTTTTGTTACTGGGACTATGGAGGTGGTCTTGATGCTCGCTGGTACTGTTGCCTGGGCAAGGGACAGTTTGAAGATGTCTGTAAAGACCCCTGTAAGCTGCTCAGCACATGCTCTTAGAACACGTCCAGGAATGCCATCAGGACCAGCAGCCTTACGGGTGTTGATGTGGCTCAGTGTGTTATGGACGTCTGTGGGGGTGAATGTTAAGCTGTGTAGATCTACAGAGGGTAGAGTTTTAGCAGTCTTTTCCTTGATGTCCTTGTCAAAACGAGCATAAAAGTCATTTAGCTCATTGAGGAAGGACACATTCATGGCTGTCTGTGTGGAGTTGCTGGGCTTGTAGTCAGAAATGACCTGTATGCCCTGCCACATGCGTCGGGGGTCAGAGTTAACAAAGTGTTTCTCCACCTTCAGCTTGTAGCTGTGCTTTGCTTTCTTGATGCCCCTCTTCAGGTCTGCCCTGGACGTACTGTAGGCCTGTGCGTCACCTGATTTGAAGGCATTGTTATGTGCCTTTAGCAGAAGCCGCACCTCCTTGTTCATCCATGGCTTCTGATTAGGGTATGTGGTGATCTTTTTCGCTGTGGTAACACTGTCAATTGTGGTGTTTATATGTTCCAGTACTGAGTGCGTATACACGTCAATGTTTATGTGAGAGCCATAGATAGCCTGAGAGGCAAACATACTCCATTCTGTGTTTTAAACCTGTTCTGGAGTACAGAATCTGCCCCCACCGGCCACACTTTGATGATTTTCACTGATGGCTTCACACGATTGATGAGTGGTGTGTACTTGGGGGTGAGAAACAAAGAAAGGTGGTCAGACTGTCCTAGGTGGGGGAGGGGGGTTGCCGTGTGGGCTCCAGCAATGTTTGTATAGACACAAAGGTTTTATCTCCTCTGGTGTGACATGAGACATGTTGATGAAATTTAGGCAGTCGTCTTTAAATTGGAATGGTTGAAGTCACCCGCTACACATTACCGCGGGAAGTAGGGGTGCTGAGGGTGCTGCAGCACCCCCTAGTTTGGAGCTAAAGAAAAAATGGGGGTGCTGGGGGTGCGGTGTTAAAATTAAAAAATTTAAATTTTGTAACAAAAATAAAATAAATCAAATTTTGTTAATTTGAAAATTCATTAAAATTCATTGGGGAAAAAACAATGACATTAAGCAACTATTGTCGCGTGACGTCACCACGTCCTCATCCGTCATTGCAGATAAAAAAATACACTAGTCAACAACATGGCGCAAAAACGCATTTCCGAGTTTTTTTCGAAGCCCAAACAAACTAAAAAGAGACCGAACCTTGATCTAACGGATCAATTGGATAAGGAAGCAGACCTGGAGCTTACACCTAGTGGGCAGCCAACCAGCAGCAGCTACAACAGCTCCTCCAAGGCATCCACCACATCAGCACCGGATCTGGGCTCAAAAGCCGCGCTAATTCAAGGTAACATGAACGTCGCCGCCGCCGCCGCCGCCGCCTCCGCGGCAGAAGTATTAGCACAAAATACTAGCATTATCGATTTGGCCGAGGCAATCACTCCACACCAACCAGCCAACTTCAGATTTCCTGGAAGGCAGTTCAGAAAAGAGACATTTTCAGTGGAAAATGCAGACAAAGCAGTGGAAAAACGTTTGGAGATGTTGTGCTTTGGCTATAGGCATACGCATTAATCCTATTTTGGTTTAGTAGTATTAGTAGTATTTTTTTTGTTTGTTTTTATTTTAGGCAAATTAACACTTAACTTCTAATAGTCGTTTTAACTTGTTATCTTATAAACTTTTAAGCGTGTAAATTTTATTTTATATTATACCAATTAAAAAAAAAACATTTGTCATGACTTTGATCATTTTATTTTATTTTTTTAACACGTTTGTTTAACACGTCTGTACCCAAATTAAATATTAACGAGTATGTCTAAAATGAATTAAAAACATTTAAAACAAATGCTCAATTTGTGGTTCAGCATTATATTTGAATGAAAACACAGCAACAATACAGACCAACTCAGTTATTTTAAACAAAGAAATTAAACGTTGTGTTAATTAAATTAATCGTTAATAAACGATTTATTAACAATCGTTCCCTTGTGCTTTTGGATCATTTCGCATCATTCTCATTACGTGACTCCTGCAGCTTAGAGCTGAACAGACATGCGGCGCCTCCCTCTTATATGTAGCGTAACATGTCCAGCTTAACTAAATTGATTTTATTTCTATAAAAAGGCCTTGTAAAACCGACTATAGGACCAAGCCTGTGTATTGCACACTTATAACTTAGCTCCTGGCAATACTCGACCCCACCCCCTTTTTTTTTCTCAGCCCCCCCCTGCTCAAAATACGTTCCCGCGGCAATGCCACTACAATGAATGCAGCCACAAACTGTCAGGTTTGTGAGAGGAGGAAGAACCCAAATGCAGGCAGCGGTTAAAAATAAAGTTTTATTAAACAAATCAGAACATAAAAGAAAGAAAGATATACTAATTAAACTACTTGAAACATAAAACTAACTAGAATAATAATCAACAAATCAGAATTAAACAGTAACGCTAAACAATAAACAAGGCATGACTAGACGGGACAAGCTGAGACTACACTTAAACAACGAAACACGCAACAAGACGGAAGCTCAAACGAGCACACACGAGCAGGGCGAGATCACAGAACACGTATTTAACAGCGCAAACAACAACAGGCATAGAAACAACAGAGCGAACAACATCCAGACGTAACAACGCATTAAGACAACACAAACCGGCACAAGACAGCAAACACGAGGGCATTAAATACATACGGGCAAATGAAAGTAACAAGTGCGCGACATTAACCAAAATGAGGAAACAAGGAGGCAGGGTAATGACGCAAGACCGGAGAGCACATGGCTGATGAATATTCAATAGCCATGTGCTTCCACACGAAACGCACACCCAGAGCGCGAGCCTAAACTCCGAATCAAATCGAAACTAGAGCATGCGGAATGAGTTGGAGTCCAAGCCCACGCCCTGACACGTAACAAGACAGTCAGGATCCTGGCAAAACGCGATCTTAGAACTGGACAAAAGCCAGGATCCTGACAGAACCCCCCCCTTAAGGGACGCACCCTGGGCGTCCCACGGACCACCGACCAACTGGGAAGGGGGGTTTGACAAGACACGACAGACAGGCATGAACTAAAAACCACAAGGGCGTGCAGACAAAGAAAGACTAGACAGGAACAAAACATGAGACAAGACGGGCAGGACGTTGGACAAAACAGGCATGACATTTAACACCATGGACATTACATTTGACAGGATTGGAGACACTCTAGACAGGACAGGGATGACAGACAACAAGGCGGGCAAAACAGAAGGCAAGAACATGGTAAGTGCATTAACGGAATTAATGCCGTTAATGCCTTCAGATGGGCTGCTCTGGGCTGGTGGGCGCCGCCGGGCAGGCGGGCTGCTCTGGACTGGTGGGTGCCTCCAGGCAGGTGGGCTGCTCTGGACTGGTGGGCGCCTCCGAGCAGGCGGGCTGCTTTGGACTGGTGGGCGCCTCTGGGCAGGCGGGCTGCTCTGGACTGATGGGCACCTCGGAGCAGATGGGCGCCTCGGAGCAGATGGGCGCCTCCTGACCGGGCTCGAGACTGGTGGGTGCCTCTGGGCAGATGGGCGCCTCTGGACCGGGCTCGGGACTGGTGGGCGCCTCTGGGCAGATGGGCGCCTCTGGACCGGGCTCGGGACTGGTGGGCACATCTAGACAGATGGGCGCCTCTGGACCGGGCTCAGGACTGGTGGGCGCCGCCGGGCAGGCGGGCTGCTCTGGACTGGTGGGCGCCTCCGGGCAGACGGGCTGCTCTGGACTGGTGGCGCCTCTGGGCAAGTGGGCTGCTCTGGACTGATGGGCGCCTCGGAGCAGATGGGCGCCTCGGAGCAGATGGGCACCTCCGGACCGGGCTCGAGACTGGTGGGCGCCTCTGGGCAGATGGGCGCCTCTGGACCGGGCTCGAGACTGGTGGGCGCCTCTGGGCAGATGGGCGCCTCTGGACCGGGCTCGGGACTAGTGGGCGCCTCTGGGCAGATGGGCGCCTCTGGACCGGACTGTAACACAGACAAAACAGACTGGACAGGAGACGTCGACAAAACAGGAACAGACTGGACCAACAAAGGGACAGACACATCAGACACCGGAGTGGGGACCCTCGCCGCCACCTCAGCCACTGCCGGATCCGACAAGAGGGAAAGGGCCCTCTTGTCGGATCCGCCTCTTCCTCCTCCTGGAGCTCCTGGACTGCCCTGCTCCAGGAGAGATGATGGAACCTGGTGCCGGATCCGACGAGCCGCCCGTGAGCCCAACAGACTCCTTCCCGGGCTCCATTGAACCATCAACGGAGTCCCGCGAGGGCTCATTCCTCCCCAGACTGGGATCCCCAAGGGTCTCTAACTCACCGAGCTCCCCCGGTGTCTGACTGCATTGACCAAAGAATGCAGCCCCCACCCGTAGAACCTTCCGCACAGGTTCCTGGTCGGCCTCTAGGAAGACAGGTGGAGGCCCCGCACGGGCGCGCCGAGACTGGGACGACCGATGGAGGGCATCCACCATCCCCCAGAAAGGAAGAGCAGCCAGCTCTTCCCGCTCTCAAGAGGAGGAGGGTAATCGAGGCCGGCCAGGAAATAGCACTTGAAAAGGTGCGACTCACTGAGCGTCTTGCCGATCTCGTCAACCTCCTCAGCATGATCATAGAGCGGAAGGCCTACCTGGGGAGGAATGGGCAGCTTAAAATTGTAGGTGTTAGTGATGGTCTGGCTCCACCACTCCGACAACAAATCCATTTTAAAAAGAAAAGAGACAAAAGATCAGAAATGACAAAATAACAAACAGAAAAAAAGGGGTACCACTGTCTGCTGGGTTTTGTGTTGGCCGGTTCGTACTGTCAGGTTTGTGAGAGGAGGAAGAACCCAAATGCAGGCAGCGGTTAAAAATAAAGTTTTATTAAACAAATCAGAACATAAAAGTAAGAACAGAAAGATATACTAATTAAACTACTTGAAACATAAAACTAACTAGAATAATAATCAACAAATCAGAATTAAACAGTAACGCTAAACAATAAACAAGGCACGACTAGACGGGACGAGCTGAGACTACACTTAAACAACGAGCAGGGCGAGATCACAGAACACGTATTTAACAGCGCGAACAGCAACAGGCATAGAAACAACAGAGCGAACAACATCCAGACGTAACAACGCATTGAGACAACACGAACCGGCACAAGACAGCAAACACAAGGGCATCAAATACATACGGGCAAATGAAAGTAACAGGTGCGCGACATTAACCGAAATGAGGGAACAAGGAGGCGGGGTAATGACACAAGACCGGAGAGCACATGGCTGATGAATATTCAATAGCCATGTGCTTCCACACGAAACACACACCCAGAGCGCGAGCCTAAACTCCGACTCAAATCGAAACTAGAGCATGCGGAATGAGTCAGAGTCCAAGCCCACGCCCTGACACGTAACAAGGCAGTCAGGATCCTGGCAAAACGCGATCTTAGAACTGGACAAAAGCCAGGATCCTGACAGTAACTCATCCATTTTGTTCACCAGTATGGCAGGCCAAATTAGATTTTATTCATTCTCAGGATATGAATTCTTGATATCAACAATTCAATTTTTACTAGTAAAATTAGAATTCTTGATATTAAGAATAGAGTTTCTACTAGTACAAATTACGATTGCAGAGCTCTATAATTCAATTTTTACTAGTAACAACTATGATCACAGAGCTCTCCAATTTAATTTTTACTAGTAACAAATACAATTACAGAGCTCTCGAATTCGATTCTAACTAGTAAATGTTACAATTATAGAGCTCTATCTTATTTGTTACTAGTAACAATTGAATTAGACAGCTCTTTAATTTATTTTTTACTAGTAAAAAAACACATTAAGAATATGTGTAATTGCAGAGCTCTGCAATTAAATTTTAGAGCTCTGCAATTGAATTTTTACTAGTAATAATACAATTACAGAGCTCTCTAATTGTGATTGTTACTAGTAATTATTAAATCGTAGAGCTCTGTAACTGGAATTTTTACTAGTAATAATTGAATTGCAGAGCTCTCTAATTTAATTGCAGAGCTCTCTAATTCAATTTATACTAGTAGAAACGTTAAGGTAGATTTAATTCAGTTATTGCTAGTAGCAATTACATTAGAGAGCTCTGTAACTGTAGTTATTACTAGTAGCAATTATATTAGAAAGCTCATTCATTGGAATTCTTACTAGTAATAACTGAATTGGAGAGCTCTTTATTCTATGGCATCTCATTATGGTAATTGTGCTATATGCATATTCACTAGGCATGTATTAAAAGCCTGGTGGGAAACTTCGGTGCTAACAGTCAGAATTGATTAACTACAGGGTAGGGCTGGGCGATATGGCCTAAAAAGAAAACCCTGATTTTTTTTACAAAAAATCCGATTTACGATTTAAATCGATTTTTCCCCCCTACTTAAAATCAATCTGCAGATGACAAATAAATTGTTCAAAACAAGTTTTAACTTTATTTTGTTTTGAACCCCGGCTTCTCCATAGTATATATGGGCACCATA
>JAZGTJ010006169.1:145-25615 GCA_036877575.1 Botia almorhae | reverse complement strand
TTGAATGGGCTGGTCTGGGCCACCACAGATGTTTTCATGGAACCGGAAGCATCTGATATCTATCACAGAATCTTTTATGTAAAATACTGTAGCCCAGCAAACTGAGAGGCAATGAGAATTGAGAAGCAGTTGCAATGTTTATTTTATTTCTATTTACATCTGTTGCTGGTGGTATTTTAAAAACATTTGTTAGCTGTTAACAATGTTTAAATAGCTGTACAAATAAATAATTATAAATATTTATTTACATTTATGAGTTCAACTAAATGCAATTAAGCAAGAATGCAGACACAACAGCTGATGGCAGTGCACACTCTGATCCACCCCAATACTGTTAAAACTGCGGCCATGTCTAGAAGCCACAAACAGTACAACACCTTTAACTGGTTTATTTTGTACAGATAATCTTTCATACCATATACAGCACTCCCTTCTTCTTGTTGGAGGTTTCTACTTGCTCATCATCTGGAGTTGCAGGGGCAATGCTGGATTTGGGCCCAAGAACCTACAGGAGGAAGAGGATTAAAGCACATATGGACACAGCATTGTTTCTAACACCTATCTGATGGCAAAAGAAGCCGACATCGAGTCCTGTGCTGAATGATCTGGCAGACTGAAAAATTGGCATGCAAAACTTCTCCAATGCATAACTGACACATTCTTATTAACAGAACAACACATAAGACAGAGCCAGAACAGAAACAAGAAAGCTATTGTGCCAAGTTGTACATCAAGTGTGGCAATTTTTGACCCCATGTGAACTTTTGTTTCCATATCCTAATACGTGGGAGGGCTACATCCTTGGAAATCTTGGATTTAAAATCTAATTGTATTCTATTTCTAAATCACTATTCTAATTCTATTTGAATTCTTTTTTTAGATTACTACTCAAAAAAACTAGTTTGTGATACTGACCATGTTAGCTCCTTTGAACAAAGGGTTGTTTTCCTTGTTTCCATTGAAGCAAACAAAATAGTTTGAAACATTTTCTTCATGTTTGTTTTCTGGAACATATTCAGATCATGCTGCGATAATCTGGATACTTGGGATTAGCACAAGTGTATGGCGTCCCTGCCAGTTTTAGTGCATGTTGTTAAAAAATCAAAAGGAGGATTCACTAAACTGTACATAATTCTGAAATTCATATTAACTTTCTAACTTTACAATCAAATTGTCATGCTGAAAATATTATTTGTAAAAGAAAAAGTAAATTAGAAGCATTTACAGTTTTAGACCCCACATTTTTTAAAAGTTGCATTTGTTGTGGAATGTAAGCGAACTGCAAATAAACAGTGATTGTCTACTTATATAACAGAGAACATTTGAGGTGGATATTGTTACAGAACAGGAAAAACTGCATAACAGAAAGCTTCAATCTTTCACTCACGTTAATCAGAGCTTCTGGCTCTGCTTCTTCCTCCACCATGTGAATCTTGGCCCTGCCATTCCTCTCATTGTCCCGAATATCGATGGCTATCTGGGAGGCTCTCACACGTTCAAAGCGATTACAGTCACTTCCACACCACTGATAAATGTCCTGTTAAGAAGCAGATTTTTCTCAAAACACGTGTCCCAATCAAAGGCAGCGTGGTCAGATTCAGATATCATACCTTCCCCAGATCTACAATGAAGCAGTCTCCTTTGTTAAAGCTGGCCCAGGTCATCGCCACCTCAGTGGCTCTGATAGCCCTTCTGCCCTTGACGTGAAGCAGACGTTTCACATTAACGTCATTGGTCACCACGTGATGAAAGCCAGATGCAACCCCACCTTGCTATGGAGACAGGAAGTAGAAACCACATTCATTCACTGCACTGGTGTCTGCACATTATGATGTTATTTATTTATTATTTACTTGCGGCACCTGCTATGTTATACACATGTAAAAAAAATTCCAGACCTTTCCCAATTAAAGGGGGCCTCAGGAACCTCTCAAAGAACCCTCAAAGAACCACCTTTATTGAAAAGGTGCCTCAAGTTTCTCCTGAGGGTTCTGCCAGAATGACAATGTGAGGAACGTCAAACGGTTCTTTGGGAATCTTTTACTTTTTATAGTGTGTGTGTAAGAGAAAAAATTTGGGTTGGTTGTTATCTCCAGACATTAAATAAAGCATATATCAAACAGTTGCAAGAAGAAATCAATGGAAGATTGCTTGTCATGCTGGTAGAATATATATAAATAAATAAATAAATATATATATATATATATATATATATATATGTGTGTATCTTCTGGGGGTAGGCACAAGACCATAAAATGTTTGCCAATTATTGCATTTGGTCCGGTGCTACACTATAATTATTAATTAAAGATAATAAGGAACAGTGTGTATCAATGTGCTAAATGGGGCATTTAATGCAATCTTTCATAAATAGTTCTGCCAACTTCATATGAAAATGTCTGAAATTACATAACTATTTAGCTTTGTCTGTACCCCTGATTGGAGCTTCTTTAGAATGATGAGAAACAGATTTTTGGACCTCCAACAGGGCAAACTAAAAACAAGCAACTAAATGCTATCCAATCTGTGAAGTGCTTTTTAAACAGCCAACAAACTTTCTAAGGTAATCAAATTGCTGAATGTAACGGAAAGAATGTAGCATGACTAAACAGTAATGCATGCAAAGGCCATTATTAACTTTGCCCATTGCTCTTATATAAAGAAAAACCAGCGGGTAGAAGCTCTTGCATCCTCACTAGTTGTTAATGATGAACACTGATTCTGGGAAGGGCCATTAGATTTAAAGGCTCTTGGAATGCTCACCTTATACTTGATGCCAGACTTGAAGTAGCCCAGGAAGGTGAGTGACTCATTGTTTTGGACTTCACGGAATTGAACAGGACCACCTCCAAGGAAGTCATCCAGCTGTGTGGCGAAGACGGCCGCAGCTCCACTTTCATCCTGAGAACACTCATTTCCTGAGAAAGATATATAAACATGTTATCAAACACTGTGAAAAAACATTTTCTTAATCATTGTTTTTTTGTCTTGGTTTCCAGCATAAACACTATGACATTATAAATTCACTATACACTATAAATTCTCAAAACTGAGCTTAATTTCCGAACAGCGCTAGCAGTAACAATATATTAAGAATCAACAGGGACTTCATCAGAGGCCACATGGTGCACATTAGGAGTTTTTCCATTCTGTGTCCTCAAATAAACCTTTTCTTCTCACACACTAACATTCCAGTCAAACTTCTGAGAGCCACAATGTTTAGAAGCATGTATGCAGGCATAAAAGACAATGTTCAACTATTGGACGGAACAAAAAAGCTTATTAAAAAGTCTTTGGGAGATGATTAAATAAATGTGCGTGGGATCTAACTTTATGTATGCAGTACTGCCACACAAACAAGTAAAGGCACGTTGATTCTGTGAAAGAATACGTTAAGTGACGTTTCAGTATGTCATCTGTACTTGCCGTGACTGCAAAGGTGATTTCTCCTCAGGGGAGGGAGGAATGCTCTAAAGGAATTAGTAAAGAAATGTACAAGCAAGTGCACTTTCTGTACACTTGTAATGCTTACACTGTCTGCCCCAGTGAATTGATGCCAGGAACCCTTCAGTCAACATAATACATGGGCAATGACTATGGGGTTTTAGTTCGAAAACAATTTGCTTGAAAAATACAGGAATCAAATAAGACCAGGATTGAGCATTAAGAAAATAAATTACTTTGATTAATTTTCCTAAAGTTTTTAGAAAATGAATGATTCTAGTAAATCAAATTCGATTTCATTTTGACTTCAGATTAAAATACAGTATATACACTGCCCTCCAAAAGTTTGGAAACACCCCTGGCAAAGTGTGGTTTTAGACGATATTAGCATAAATCCTTATCATTTTTTGGTGCAAATACATTAGAGTAACTTGACATTATCATTGAAGACCAGCAATACTAATTTATTCTGTCTGTCATGGAACGGCCTCCTCAATCTCCCGACATCAACCCAATTGAGTTATTATGGGAGGAACTGGACCGTGGTGTCCGTAAGAAGTATCCAACCAGTGTGAATTATCTTTGGGCAATGCTTCAGGAGGCTTGGAGTAATATATCAAGTCAATGTTTGAATAAACTGACAGCTCAGGTGCCCAAATTATGCAGAGCTGTAATAGCTGCTAATGGTGGATATTTTGATTAATTGAAAATGTAAGTTTTTTCTATGTATAAACTGTTTATGTAATAAAATATGTTTCATAGTTTGTCACAACTGAGTTTGCCACATGTAATTATCTCAAATTAAAAAGGATTCATGCCAATATTGTCCAAAACCCCACTTTTCTAGGGTATTTCCAAACTTTTAGAGGGCAGTGTAATAGTTTTTTGACTATTAAAGTTATTCTGAAATACTGAAATATTACTACAATGCATAAATCATATATGGCTCTAATATGCTGGTCAAGGCACAAATACATCAACCTGTGTGTTCCTTACCCAGCCACATGTGTATATAGTAAGATGGTGCAGAAGTGGTGTACAGCAGGAGGTAAGCGTCACCAGTATAGAAGTTGCCATGGAGATTTTTAGAGACCGGCTTTAGGTCCATCTTTTCGATGCGCCATATCTGCAAACCAGGAGTTTTCCCTGCCATTACAAACTCCTTATGGGACACCATGGTGACTGCATTAACAAAAGAGAAAAGGATTGGATGTCTTTGTATGGCATTATGTCATAATAGGAAAATAAAAAATGCCTCAAGTTCCATGAGTGTGTGCTTCATTAAGGAGAAGAGAAACAGACGGGATCGAATTTAAGAAGTATCAGTTCCTCTACTGTTCCATATGAGTGAGGAAGTTCTTGTTAGTCATCAAGGCGTAAACATCATACACAGCTGATAAGGAAAACACATTTGAGCTGATAAACTTGGCCTAAATCCTACTTGAGAACTCAACATATGCTCTACAAACATTGCTTTGACTAATGGAAAATCTATGTAAAATGTAACTGGATATATTTGAATAATCTCTGACAGTCGGTGACATTTGGACCATAATAGTTGGGATATGAAAATGTACCGTAAAATGTTTAATTGTAATCGCTACAGGATATATTCAGTATCATTCATATTCATGGTAGTCCATTTGTATATCAAATAATATGATTCTGTGTTAATGCCATTCATCTACAGCTCAGTTTAATTTGTATGTTGTACATTAGAAACTGGATGTACATATCAGAACATAGCTTTCTTCATTACAAACCACAATACATGCAAATGTATATGTTTACATATTTCCTGCAGCAGATGGCTCTCAGAGTAACATTACCAGATCTGCTCATTACATGACTCATGATCACTCTTTCTGTTATCAACTGTGGGAATCAAAGAGGCTGTGTTATTAATCTCTTGATGGATCTGTAACAGTGCAGTCAGTTTTTCCAAACAATGGTCAGACAGATCTCCTCAATTTATATTATAAATATAATAAATATTCCATAAAAAGAATTCAAACATTGGTCAATAACTGTGTTTGTGTAAACCAATGGGCAAAAACTTAATTAAATTGTGTCACAACAAAACAATTTATACAACAAACGTGTTACAACAAATACAAGATTAAATCAAACTATATTGCTCCGCATACAGATTTAATATTCATAACTAGCATGCAACTGCAGCTGTTTGAAGTTGTAGCAGTAACATACATTCGAAATTTTACATAAGCTACAAATCATGCAAATTGATGGTAAAATTATTGTACCGTTTGCTTTTTCCTGTATTCAAAGTTTTTGACTTCTAAACCGACAACAAAATGAAACTTGGACTTTGTTTTATAGAGGCATAAAAAGTGACGTGCATGAACTGCTTTCACATCTGGAAAGCAAATATTTTGGTTACTCTGGAACTCCGAGCATACTCCAAGTAGTATAGTTAATGCAGTAGTTAATGAAAGTATCATATATGTATATATATAAAGAGAGAGAATCACAATTATCAAACATATTTAATACGTTAAATATAATTCCATGAGGAGAGTAACATTATTTAGTAAACTCAGTATTTCCTATGCTGCCAATAAATCAGACAAAATAAACATCCAACTAAACAACTTACGAGATTGCGGTAACTGTAGAAAGGCGACAAGTTACGAGAAAAGACGACGTGTTAGTAAAATATCTTTTCCGAGCCCACGATTGTACTAGCTGAGGGAGTGTTTTCTACGAGGGGCGTGTATGAATGAATAGGCGAGCTTTAAACAACACTGCGCAGCCTACCAAAACCTACACTGAGCTTTCTACTCATACATTTTTTTAAGCATCAAATTCGGAAAGCGCATATGAAGTCCCAAAATGCTGTTTAGGTCGGCACTTCATTAGGTTATAAGATACAATGCCTACAATGCTTCATTTATAACCGTTAAATTGCCTTTGCGTCTTTGGATTTATATGCTATAAAGACAAGATTTCCAATTACAACCGTGCAAAAAATTAAATAACATTATATACATACATGTAGCAATTTGTTCAAACGTTAGTATTTACAAGTATCTTAAATTCTAACAACATTCTTGTTTTTAATTAATTCCTGTTACAATTATAATGAAAAATAACTTTTTATTTACTCTGCACACTACAAAAAAGTTCCACTCATTATTTCATAATATTCTTGCTTTACAAAGTTGTGTTGGGGTGTTGGTGTTACAGGTTTGCTCAATGCAGCAAAAGAAAAGAAATGGCCACACACTACATGATTTATTGCCGAAGGCCAAAGACAAACACAAACACTGTCAGCAAAGTTAAATACATTTTTGAGTCTCTGATAAAGAATGCACTGCGTAACTTAAGAAAATGTTACCCATCATGCTTACACAATGGCAGACCAACATATACTGTGAAACAAGAATTAAATGTTGTTTTGGTGGTTACCAACCACTGGAGAAGAGATCCATAAGACTTCTTCTCCCCCACTACCATGTGCTTGCAATTAACCCAGAGACACAAAGGCCATTTGAAATGAAACTGGATACATCAGCTTTCAGAGAATAGCTGAAAATTTAATTAAGGATGGATGTAACTGTATTTTGCACAATTTTAAGTGTGTTCTAAAGACAATTTTTAACAACAACTTTGAGATCATCTTATTTACCATTTTTAAGCTGCTTTACAGGCTTAAACATGTTTTTACTTGCAGTCACACACTAATTTCTATTTGTGAACAAAATTGTGTGGTCAGAAGGGGACTTTACGAGAATCTTTTTTTAAGGTTGACCGTTATGTGTAATGTCACCACTAACCACACTTGCTTGCAACTTGATTACAATGATTAGGAACGGTTTGGATGGAAAGGCGATGCCTATGCAAGCATTTTTAAAGCCAAACTGTCAAATGAGATAATCAACAATCACTTTTTGCAGACAGACAGTCAAAGAGCTTCCCTACTAGCAAAGAATTTCCTGGGATTAAACTCTACTGCATTTCTATCATGGTGTAATAATAGTTCAACACTTTACCCTATGATAATAAGCATCAAACCTACAAACACAATAGTGAATGAACTGGTAAGATCACAAGGACCATGTGTTGTAGGCTGCACAAAAATAATCTAATGTGGAAATGTTGCCCAGAAACAGTAGGTGGTAAAATCATGGCTCACACCTAAGTGTGAGTGTATGGGCTGTGGCTATGTCAATAGTCAAACAAAGAGAGGGAATCACTAGAGGCTTTCACCGTCTCATGGAAACTGTTGCCATGGATGCCTTCGGGGACCTTTGTCATGGCAAAGGTCAAGTTAATAAGAGGAAGGGGCTGCAGTGAGATTTTAAAGACACTGCAACAAAGAATAATATTTATTCTCACCGTATAATGCTGAGTTATACTTGTAACATAAGACACAGAGCTACAGAGGTGTCTATAATTGCAAGTAAAATGTGATAACCTTTCAGGGCTGGCATATGTTTGAGCTGTGGCTGAGTTGTGCTGCTTGTAAAACTCAGTCTGGCTGACGGCCTATCCATTAGCAGACAGACTCTGAAATTGTTATTGCACAAGTGAAAGGTATGGGATCCAGTCTACAACATATGTCATATCAGTTGCTGAACAAAACAAAAAAAAAGAAAAAAGATATTTGTTTAGCTGTCATTTAAAAATAGTAACTGTGAAACTGTGTTACTGTAAAGTTATTGTAAAAACTCAACTTTAATGGATTATAAAAACTTATAACTTATAAAACAAAAACTCAGAAAACACAAAAACACAGATCAATAAGAAAAAACAAAAAAATCAAATCAAATGCTCATAACGCACATATTTCACATCCTGTGTCGTGTGCCAGAAAACCATACCGCCTCCTGCTTGAAACCCAGGTCTTCTGCCCCACAGACCACAAAACTCTCAAACAAACAATAGCTATCTATCTCTGTTTTATGCAGACATAATCCCCATCTCCGTCCATGTTCTTTTGTTCTACCCTTTTGTACAGGCATGTTTAATATTTTTTAACAATGTTATAATGGTCCTGTACTACATGTAAAGTCTAAAATAAACCTAGTTTGACAAAAATAATTAATTTGTGTGCATTGAAAAGAATCAAAATGATATTAACAACACATGTTATTATCAAAACACACATAGCATTGCCCATTACATGTATTGTACATCTATATTACAACAGTATAACATTAAAATAAATAAATGTTTTGAAGGAAATTAACCCATTCAAAGTAACTTTCGCATGAGAGATTTTCTTACATGAGAGCTCACAAAACGCACATAGCGTGAGCTCAATTCAGTCACAAGTCTTTGACCACATCCTCTTTACTGCAAACCAGTCTCTGTCAGACATGCAAATGCTCTGCTTTCATACTTCTACTTTAATATTTCCTACAACTAAAACATTAGTAAATAACATAAATCTAATAAATATAGACCCCAGACTGCTTGCTGTTTACCAAGTGACAAAAGACCTGTCAGTCTGTATCCGAGCAGCAAATACAACCCCTCCCCAAAACACAACACACATAATGTTAACTATATAATTTAACAATGGCCTTGGTGCTTTGTAAACATGCATGAATGCACACACATGTAAAACATTCATGCACAAAATCACACACACACACACACACACACATACTATTATTGTTATATTGCCAGCACTCTGTATAACTGTCCTCACAGAGCTCAGCTTATTTGAGTGGGAATGGTGCCAACCTGTGGCATACTTCCTTTTAATATGTCATGTAGAAAATGCTTCGCCATTTAGACTCAGGTTTGAAAAACTGGAACTGGAAGTTTAGGCTAGTTAAACAAAGTTAAACACAACAAAAAGAGACATTTCTGAATTTTCTAAAGCACATTTATTGTAAATCAGTCGTTCATATAAAAAAAATGGTAAAGAATATATTAAACATATAGAAAAACTATAAATTATCATTTAAAAAACATTTAAGAATAACAACAAAATATATAAGTACAAATGCTACATTACACATTACAAGGGTGTTTCAAGTACTTGTAACAACAAGTGTTGTGACAGTGTTTAAGGCGTAATCCCGACATTGAACAAGCTCAGACTGTTCTAACTAAACAAAACTAGTCCACAACTGAACAGGTTTTAGGGTGGTACAACAGTCAACTAGACACTGAAAATGAATTGAATTCGCACTTTGATCTTCTACGTAGTTATTCGGTGGTGGCATTGAGAACATGAATCCTTGATCTGTTAGGACACAACCCAACAGACTGTATCCTCATTTATTACGTTTCTGTAAGAAAAGTTTTAGATTTTTTTCAGACAATTTTTATATTTTCTGACAACAAGTGACAACATTTGCATGTGTACAACAAAGTCCAGGTATTGTTGCCCCATATTTGAGCAATACAAAGTTGTGGACAATAAAGGCAAATAATAATAATAAAATTTATTGTGGACATCATACATTTATTTTTGAAAATGTATTTTTCTAATAAAAATATTAACTTGCCTGTTTTATGGGTGCTGGTGTCACAGAAGGACTGCTGCTCCTGAAGGGCCAATGTCTGATTAACGAATTGCAGCATACCTGAGAGAGTCTCCAGGTCTGGTTCCTCTGATTCCTCTTGATCCACCATGTATGTGAGTGGATTAAAGGACATGTCTGTAGCAGTGGTTGCCTCATGTGCGCTCAGGCCCTGCCAGGCGTTTTCTGGGGAGGGAGGTGGCAGCAGTGCGGCCTCCACCCTGGCTTTGAAACTGTCAGAAAGCTCCAGAGAGGTGTCTGAGAAGGCGTTATGCCAGGAGGAGAGGCTGGAATGTGCAGAAGAGTTTTTGTGGGAGGGGGACAGGGAGTCGTGAAGAATGGAGTTTTTGACAGGAGGAGAAAGAGGGGGAGGAGTGCTGGGTTTGTGACGAAGTGTGATGTTGTGTAGTTCTGTGGCTCTTTCAAGGCTGGAGAGCTTGGCCTGAAGACGGGTAAGCTCTGATTCCTGTAAAAATGGAATGTTGATGACACACATAAGCGGTGTTCTAAAATCTAGTGAGCTGGCTACCTAGAGAGCATTTAAATATGGCCATTCTTGGCGCAATGACAAATACAAAAGTTTTGCAAAAATGGCCAAAATCTGAACACCAACTAACTATGCTTCTTCTATGGTTGGTATTAGCAGTATGTCTAATACCTTGATAAGCAGGGTCTCATTAGCACTCTGTAGGAGCTGTTCTTTGCTATGAAGCTCGGCATGTAGGCGAGCAGAGGTAGCCCTGGCCTCTTCGAGCTGATCTCGGGCCTGCTGCAGCCGCTGGGTCAGCTGCTCCTGAGAGTTACGTAGGCTGTTGGATATCTGATCCGAGACCTTTAACAGCTGCCCACGCGTCTGCTGCAGCGCTGAAAGCTATGAAACAGAGGGAAGGTCATACCAAACACATCAGACTCTCAGTTTCTGAGGCTGAAAACAGAAGTTTCAGTGGAACAGTGAAAGTGTACCTCTTTATGGTGTTCTTCTCTCTGTTGCTCAAGTTCCTGCTGTAGGGCAGTAATGGTCGCCTGGAATCTAACTTCAGCCTGTGTAGAACGCTTCTCCACCACAGACATCTCCTCACATAGCTGTTGAACTTCACTCTCCTCCAGAAACACAATCATCATGTTAAAGTCCATCAGGATGTCTTATAAAAACTTACTGTTTCTGGTGATTTCAAAATTCATAAAAAAACAGAAGCTCTAAATGTTTCTAGTGTCTTAAAAGAAACAGAAGTTCCCTCTTCTGAAAGCAGGTGGTTGCAATAAAGTATGAGAGATCATGATATATTAGGAATATAGTCACACAGCCAATACATTCACATTTACAGGGGTTGGACAATGAAACTGAAACACTGGCCATTTTAGTGTTGGAGGTTTCATGGCTAAATTTGACGAGCCTGGTGGCCAATCTTCATTGATTGCACATTCAACAGCAAGAGCAGAGTGTGAAGGTTTAATTAGCAGAGTAATAGCACAGTTTTGCAATGCACACAACATTATGGATGACATATCAGAATTCAAAAGAGGACAAATTGTTGGTGCATGTCTCGCTGGCGCATCTGTGACTAAGACAGCAAGTCTTTGTGATGTATCAAGAGCCACGGTATCCAGGGTAATGTCAGCATAGCGCCAAGAAGGACGAACCTCATCCAAATGATGAGTAACTGTGGATGCAAGAGGAAGCTGTCTGAAAGGGATGTCTGGGTGCTAACCCGGATTGTATCCAAAAAACATAAAACCACAGCTGCCCAACTTACTGCAGAATTAAATGTGCACCTCAACTCTCCTGTTTCCACCAAAATGTCCCTCGGGAGCTCCACAGGGTCAATGTACAAGGCCGGGCTGCTATAGCCAAACCTTTGGTCACTCGTTCCAATGCCAAACGTTGGTTTCCATGGTGCCAGCAGCAAAAATCTTGGGCTGTGGACAATGTGAAACATGTATTGTTCTCTGATGAGTCCACCTTCACTGTCTTTCCCACATCCGGGAGAGGTACAGTGTGGAGAAGCCCCAAAGAAGCGTACCACCCAGACTGTTGCATGCCCAGAGTGAAGCATGGTGGTGGATCAGTGATGGTTTGGACTGCAATATCATGGCATTCCCTAGGCCCAATACTTGTGCTAGATGGGCGCGTCACTGCCAAGGACTACAGAACCATTCTGGAGGACCATGTGCACACAATGGTTCAAACATTGTATCCTGAAGGCGGTGCCGTGTATCAGGATGATAATGCACCAATACACACAGCAAGGCTGATGACAGAGTGGTTTGATGAACATGAAAGTGAAGTTGAACATCTCCCATGGCCCGCACAGTCACCAGATCTAAATATTATGGAGCCACTTTGGGGTGTTTTGGAGGAGCGAGTCAGGAAATGTTTTCCTCCACCAGCATCACGTAGTGACCTGACAACTATTCTGCAAGAAGAATGGCTCAAAATCCCTCTGGCCACTGTGCAGGACTTGCATCTGTCATTCCCAAGACAAATTGATGCTGTATTGGCCGCAAAAGGAGGCCCTACACCATACTAATGAATTATTGTGGTCTAAAACCAGGCGTTTCAACTGACAATCATCAGTTTGACAATGATTGTTGGTTCAATAATACTCATTTGTTTTACTTTGAATAAACATAAAAGTTAAATAAACATGATTTTGGTGACTTTCTTTTAGCATCATGAGGGCTTGAGAACAAAGAAGACTGTACTGCATGAGAATAGCAGGTCTAATTATATAAGATTAAATTGATCTCCTAGGTTGTTATGCTGAACTGAAGAATCTGAAAAGAGAAACTTTTACTTCACTAATCTGGTCATTAAAGGAATGCAGTCTCCAAGCCACAATATCACACTTAATCTGTGCACTTGATACTTCTGATGTTCTACACCATTTACAGCTGTATTTTGATAAGGTGTGAGTTCCAGTTAAGAAATTTATAGGATGTGTCTCTTTACCTTCTGATGTGCTTGCTGGGTGACGTTATCTAGCTGTCTTTTCAGAGCATCACTGTGTGTGTGCGCCTCTTGAAGCTCCTGCACCGTCTTCTGGAGCTGCTCACGGTACACACGCAGCTGCTGCCCATGTTCCAACACACCCTGACACACAATATCATGTATATAATCTTTAGAAATGATTTTAATCATTAACCTTTGTAGTGATGCCTTAGTCATTACTATAAAATACATTTTTGAAGTTGCAGTAAATTAAACTGGATACACTGGAAGCTTTACAAATGGACATACATGCCTCAAAATAATGGCACCCATGATAAAATGAGGAAATAATGACCTTGTGTTAACAAAGTCCTCTCTTAATGAAATTTAGTGTTACACAACATGATGCTGTATTTAATTCCTGTACAGATCAACTGAAAAACAGCTTCTGTTGTAACTTCTGTTTGTGATATTCAGTTTTTTAAATTTAGTAAGTTTAATTTTCCCAGTATGAAATAATACAAAAGGGCTGCACTCTATACATGTAATGTGATCATATCCTTGTAATGGGTTCATATCCTCAGGAAACTCTGATTAAATTTTATGGTACTAAAGTTCAGCTGGTACTAATATTTGACAATGTCTGTTGTGCCTTTGTAGAAAAAAAACTTGACTAAAAAACTCAACCTTAACTTTGGGGAAAAACAACATGTCCCAGGTTAAAAAAAAGAAAAATAGATTTTTTATATATAGATATTTTTAATGTTGGAGTAACCTCAATGACACAGGAAACAACACACATACACAAATGAACATATAAACTGTTCTCTGTCTCCAGACTCCACTGAGAATGTAAGAAAGATCTTTTCTCATCTGCCCCATTCTTCTCTTTATCTCAAATCTCTCTGTTTACTTAGAATGAGGGTATCCACAAAAGCCTTTGTTTATTTACAGCCTCTGTGGACTGGGTCAGTGCCTCCCACATAAATAAAAAAAACAAGCCTATTCTTATGAGAATTTTACTGTTACAATGTTTTTATTGGACCATGAGTTTCATGTTTTTTCTATGGTGTTAATAATTACCATGTTCGTGTAGCTCAATTGGTAGGCTTCAAGTCAATCGCTGCTATCTACCCTTCTAGGGTGTAACTACTCGTCAGTTTGCACGTTTATTCAATTTGCAGATTATTCAATTGCACTGTTTACTCAATTTGCACATCATCCTATTTTCAAAGTGTATTTATTATTTTAAGTCCTCATCGTTTATTTTTCCCCTTATTGTATATTTCTTAAAGTTTTTTTTTTCTTCTGTACTTTAGTCTATATAACTGTCCTGGCATTCACTGTGGACAGCAAAGTAGGAATTTCATTGCACAGGGAAACCTGTTTCTTCACTGTGCATATAACAATGAACTCTTTGAATCTTGAATCTTGGTAGAACATTGCTTTAGCAGTGCGAAGGTTGTGGGTTCAATGCCCACGGAACACATGTACTGATAAAAAAAAATGTATCGCTTTGGATAAAAGTGTCTGCCAAATGCGTAAATGTAATTATTGTAATACAGCAAAAATATTCTATTACAATCATTTTTTTAAATCAGCATAATTTAAAATCAGTACAACAAACACTATTCCCAGTAGCTAACTATTTTTTTGTAGTACTACCAGGCTACATAATGTTTTTAATTTAAAATCATAATTACAATTGTATTATTGCATAATGTTATGCTTTTATCATTATTTTCACGTTACAAAAAATGGAAATGTTTTTTCTTTTCAGTTTAGAGTGGCACGACCCATATGTTCAGGTTTTGAGATTTCTCTCAACCCTCTTGAATGCAATGAGTAAAATAAATCTACCCTCCCTATAGCTCCCATCAATTGTGTGTCGTACCTTTTCCATCTCCTCCTTAACTTGCAGCTGTGACTTCAGCATCTCCAGTGTTTCTGTCAGGAATTGCACCTGCACAGAACACAGTGACACCTCATTATCTTATTTTTCCATTAACAAGCTAATCTGTGGTCATGCTCAATGACTCACTTTTTGGTCTTTGTCTCTCGACTCTTTCTGACTTTTCTCCAGAGCTTCCTGCAGATACTCAACCTTCCTGTCCATCTCCTGCTTGTGTTCCTTAATGACCACATCGAGCTGCCCCAGCTCAACAGAGGAGACAATGTAATGTAAAGACAATGTAAGTATGCAAACTATTGGCATGAAGACAGACATTGTTGGTCTATGTTTGTGTGTGGTACCAGCTGTGCTCTTTGCTGTAGCTCCCCCTGCCTCTCTTTAAGAGCAGAGTCCAGATCCAACACCTCATGGTTCCTCTCCTCCAGCTCCCTCTGACTCTCTCTAAAAACACATACAATTATAACAATAAAAATTACTTTTTTATGTATGTTTTATGTACATATATAGAACACAGTTAAAGACAAAGTGTCTTTTTCATTAAGTGTTAAAATACTATCCTAACTTAAAATTTGCATGTTTAATAAACAGAATCAATGTTGGGTAATTGATGACCAGTAAAAGGTGCATGTTATTGCCTACTCATTGGGCCCAGGGGAGATTCACATTTTGCCCTGGGCCCTATTAATTTTAGTAATGCCCATAACTTCATAGGTTGATTTATTGGAAAAGTGTTAACTAGTGGCTTTTAGTCTTTTCAACACATTTGTTTATTTCAGCATCCTATCCAGCCTGACACTGCAATATTAGTTACGAATGGTGTTATTTGGGGGCTGGACTGTAAACTGTCAATAACAGGCAGGCCTTGAGAGCATTTGCTTTGCTAAACCTGCTTGAGAAAGTCATTATTTTAGAAATGTTGTATGGTTCCGCAATTGGGAGAAAACTTACACACTTCTTTTAATTGGTGGCCTGTTACGCCACTTTGCTAAAAAGCACAGATCTGCAACACATCAGAGTCTTTGCCTCTCTTTGGAATCACTAAGCTGAGGGTTAAGAAAAGGAATTGTAGGTATTGTGAAGGTACCTGATCAGATACACGAGGCTATGAATTGATTATGTGTGTGTGTAACATGGACAAGTACATCCCCCAAAAAAAACAAATTAATTAAAGAGAAAATCATGGATGTTGTGGGAAGAATATGAATATTTTCTTCTAATCAAATAGCAGTGCCATTGTGGATGTCTTATCTGTCAGTTGATGATTTTTATTTAGTCAACATTTATGAGTTATAATAAATTAAGGTCAGGTAACTGTAGCATTTTTTCTTAACATTATTATTCATGTGATGACATGTCTGTTTTTGACACCATCTGTTTTGTTTATTTAAATGTTTATTTCCTTGGGGGGGTTGTTTTTTGGTTAAGGTTTCATTCTTATGTTAACGATTGCATATGCCTGTAAATAACCACAGCATAACAGTTAGTTGATGCACTTGGTATGTCATATGAGAAGTAATATAAAAAGATATATGTTCGGTCTCAGTTTAACCTGATGCTTCAAAACCTCATAAATTCAGTGGAAAAAAGGAAAACATCAGTGGGACGTCACTGTATGAACAGTGTACAAAGATCTTTAAAAAAATAGGAACAAAAGCTGTACTGAACTTTGTTAAATTTGTGCTAATAATTTACATCACCTTAAGGCACATAAATATGCTAAAAAGTAAAAGCAAAAGCATTAATACAAATGACAAACATCTTATATTTACAAATAATATAACAGATTAAAACAAGAGCAGCATAATATGGCTTGTATTTTTACATCCAAAGTAAATAAACTTGGAAGAAAAGAATAAAAAGAAATGGAAATAACAGCATCTGTGGAGAAAGATACACCATTCATGTCCATCATAAAAGAATCAGCCACTAAACAGGATGTAGCAAGGATATGTTTGTCCATTAGTGCATCCTGTGGGTAAGTACATATAAAAAAAACTGATGTGCTTTGATGTGGTCACACGTCTGGTTTATCTGATGACAACCTTACCTGGCCATCTCAAACAGACAACACAGCTTGTGTTTTGAGATGTTTAAAGTGATCCATCATCAACTATTTTATAGGGATATGCGCAAACAAAAACCGCCGCTCAGTTTATGTCCCCAACTAACACTTCATACACAAGGATTACAGGAGACTCAGACGTGCTCTGTATCCAGTGAAACACAGACTGCTTTCATTTTCCAGCAGTCAAGGCGAAGAGGAACAAGGGCTCACCTAAGCTCTGCAGCCAGTTTATCAATGGCCGCCTGCCGCTGGTCTGAGGTCATTTGCGTCCGCTGCAGCACATCTCTCAACTCCTGCAGGTCATCCAGCGTGTCTGCCAGCTCTCCACGCACCTCCTGTAGCTGTCCCTCCAGCAACTGCGTCCGCTGCAGAGAGTTACGCCTGTCCATCTCGCTGCGGTGGAGCTTCTCTTCAAGGTCCATAACTGAGAACACAATAAAAAAACCTATTATTATACTATTATTGCTCTCATCACATTAAAATGAAGGCAGATGAATAGAATAAAACATAATAGCCTTGTTTAAGTGCACAGTGTTGGCATTTTATGAACGCCCCCTTGTGGGTTTTAAACCTGTAACATTTAGATAAGTGTTTCTTAAGGTACGATTCTAAATGCTTTGAAGCATGGAAATCCACAAACCCATGGCACTTGAAAAGTGAGTGATCGCTGTTGTGTGTCAAATAACCTGCCAGTTTTTAATTTTTTTCTTCAATTTAGAAATTTTCCACCAGACCACTTCGGAAATGCATAGAACCAATCATAGACCCAAAATTTGTAATTAAAGAGCTCTTCGCTTTAGGTCAAACTGCTTCAAGGAGAATCACAACATTATAATGTTTGATTGAAACTGTAAGTATCTAATAAATCAATAAGATACAAGGTATTTACTCATTCACAAATTTTCTGGGGTCATGATGAGTGCTTGGTACAGGACTAAGTTTGAAATACTCTACCCCATATGTAATAGCTCAGATAAAAGTTTATGTCCATTTATTTTCATGCTGAACGAAGGCTGTGGTACTGCATACCCATCTCACTCTTCTTCTCCAGCAGGCCTTTGGTCTCCTTGAGCGTCTCCTCCATCTGACTGAGCTGAGAGACTTTAGCGCTGCTATCTCTCCTCAGACGCAACAGCTCCAGCTCCATGTCTGACAGTTCCACTCGACACTTACTCATCTCTGAGCTCAGCTGCCTGAAAAACACGCACAGGCTAATGAGTCTCTTAGATGCTGCAGATGTTGTCTTCAAATGAATACCGGTAAAAGAATTTTGGCCTTAAAGAAAGTCAAAATATAATCTTGCCTAGTTTTAGCTTTTTGGTGTACAGTCAGTAATTAAAGAGCTGTCTTACTCTCTCTAAAAACAAGCATGAATAAAGACATGCTGTTTGTGATATATATAGAAAGAGAATGAGTAGGAGTGGCTACAGAGACAAATCACGGCACTAAAGGCATAGAACAGTCATAAGACCGTCTAAAGAGACACCCTCAGGGCAAGACACATGTCCTGGGTAAAATAAAAAAATTGGGTAAAATAGTGTTTATATCTAAAATGTTTGGCTGGATTTATTATGTAAAGTTAAAAGAGGTCTGCGGTGAAAATGTTTTTTCACCTATGAACATGATGTCAAATGTCATGATGTCAAAAGTTTCACAATGCAAAACAATACAGATGTCTACAGTACATATTTCTGACTGTCTGTGTGAGATGTGCATAACTATCCCTTTCCAGAGAAATCAGGTAAATGAGGGAAGGACTGAAATGTCAGGTGGTCTCACGTTATAGAGCCAGAGAGCTCCACGGCCTGTCTTTCCTTCTTCTGCACCTCTTGGGTGGCCTCCTCCATCTCTCTCTCCCTTCTCCTCAGAACCTGAGACAAGGCAGAGCGCTCCTTTTCCAATTCTTGTTCCAACTGGGACACCTGTGGTGATCAATAGATATTATCACCCCGACACATGACAGGACTGTTCCATGCAGTCTGTTCATGGCATTATTGTATAACTTGTTGGGTAACCTGTTTTTAACTTAATTTGAAAACAAATTTGGTAAGCCATGCTCTGTATTTTAGCTATAAAACAAGGTGGTACACTGGATGTACATGAACAGGGTATGGAAACCTTGTAGTCTGAACATTACTTGCAAAGTGTTTTTGGATTTAAAGCTCAGTGATTTCTTTGGAGCTTTACTGCAAATTTCAATACTGTTTATTTCACCAGAATTAAAGCTTGCTTTGAACTAGAGCAGAACAACCCTTAGGCATAGCTATACATATCCTCACACCCATGAATGACTGCATTATTCATTGATCAGCTGTTATAAGGGTGCCATTTTACAAACATACTGATCTAGTTAATTACTAGGAAATATGCAAAATGATCAGCCCTGAAAGCACATCATGATGTGGTAACTGAACAGTTTTCTAACCAGAAGTAATGTTAATATGATTGGTCTGTCTGTGTGTGTGTGTGTGTGTGTGTGTGTGTGTGTACTTGTACATCTATCTTTGTGAGAACCAATGTGACCAGTTATACCATCAGAGTGAGGACAAAGAGAGTAAAGTGAGGACATTTTGGCCGGTCCTCACTTTCTGACCCCTTCTCAAAGGGTTGTTTGAGGGTTAAGACTTGGTTTTAGGGTAAGGGTTTGAATTGGGTTAAGGTTAGGTTTAGGGTAAGGGTTGGGGTTAGGCAGTTAGTTGGGATGGTTAAGGTTAGAGTAAGGGGCTAGAGATTCTACTGTGTCAATGAATGTCCTCACAAAGATAGCTGTACAAACGTGTGTGTGTGTGTGTGTGTACCTGGCTCTGCAGCTCACTCTGACTCTCCTCCAGCTGTGCAATGCGTGACGTGCTGTCCTGCAGCATGGTGTGCTGGTTCTGGATGGAGTTCTGCAGCTGCAGGTTCTCCTCATTGGAGCTTTGATAAGCCAAACATTTCTTCCTCAGCTCTTCCTGCAGCTCTGAGAGCTAATAAAAATACTTGACTTAGCCATATAATAACCAAAATGGGTTACCTGCTGCCATTTAAATTATGCTCCAAAGAGGAACAATAAGTTATATACAAAGCACTGCAATGCTGTGATTGACTGACCTCAAAGTTCTTCAGTTCCAACTGTCTCTCATTATGTTTCTTCACCTCCTCCATCTGCAGGAGGTAACGGCTAAGCTCCTCTTTACAGGAGGACAGCTCTGTCTGCAGGCTTCTCACCTGGAAGAGGGTCAAAAGCAGGAAATGTTTCTATAGCTTTTACTTACAACATAATGGTGCTAGCAGCAGGTGGGTAATGGATTCGATTCCAGAAATGCATTTGCTGTTAAATTGTATCCTCCCAAATGCACTGCAAGTCACTTCAGATAAAACATATCAAATTAAATGTACAAAAAATTACCTCAGAAGTTCATTTTTATGCATGATATGGATTCATTACCATGTCAAAAACTTTATTGGTCTCACCTTTGAAGCAGAGTCAGCTGCCTGCTCCTCAATATCTCTAAGTGTCTCTTCACTGCTTTTCGATTTAGCCATGAAATCCTGTTAAAAAACAGGAACATAATCAATTAGCAATTAGCTATAAACTGTCATATACATGCTAAAGTGAGAGAATATCATAAATTAGGTGAAATATTTTATATGTAATGAGTACAATTAAATGGGTGAGATCTGACCTCAGTGAGCTGATCTATAGTGGTCTGCAGAAGAGCAGCTCTCTGCTGTGACTCCTGTTTCTCACATAGAAGGTCCGACATATTTGCTTCTAGTTCCTCAATTTCAGTCCCTTTTTGAGCCAGAGACAACTGCAGCTGAAAAGACATACATGGTCTTACACAAGTCTCAAGATCTTATTTGAATCACTGATTTTATTCATAAACAATATGCACACTGACCACCTCTATTTTGTCCTCCAGCTCCTTGCATTTATGAGATTGTACAATCTTGGATTTCTCTATAGTTTGCTGATATTCCTTCTGCTTCTTGCTCAAGACTGACTGGTAGTGCTGAATATTGCTGGCTTTCTCCTTATTTCACATAAGTAAAGAGAACAAGGTGGATTTACATTCATAGAATTGTTATTGAAATTGTTGGATTGATGTGATATTGTAGGTGTACATATATGTTACCAGTAGCTCTTGTTCAAGCTGGCCGGTCTTTATTGCAGCGTGTGAATAAGCTACACTTTTTTCCTGCAGTTGTTTCTCCAGTATAGCTACACGTGAACTCTTCTTTTTTAGCTAATGAACACAATTTAGGTCAGTAAGTTACACAGCACTCAAACCAGGCTCAATGCAACATTTCCCACTGTTTAGTCTAACAATTCATACTGTTTAGTCTGCCCAACGTAAATGTAAAACTGCCAATAAGTGAATGTGAATCTCAGCCAATAAGATTTAACATTTAAGGTGCAGTTATGTGGAGCAGGATTTCAGACAAATGAGACTTCACAAAGGGTGGCGCTAACCCACAGAAACTGCAGACTTTTCAACTGCAGTTTCTGGATTTGACGGCACTCTCACCTCTTTCTCCAAGGAGGTGGCTTGAGCAGCCTTGTCCAGAAGTTGGTTATGAAGCTGCTGGTAGTGAGAGGATCTCTCTGTGATAGAGGCCTGTAGGGAAGAGATCTCATCCTGGGCACGGGTCAGTCTCTCCTGAAGACCCTGAGCAGCACTGGCTTGCCGGGTCTTCTCCCGCTCAGCCATCTGCAGCACAGCTAACAGTTTCTGATAGCGCTCACCTACAAGAACACAGAACAGATCAAACTAAGTTTGTAAATTGAATTGGTGGGAATGAATAAAATAAACCTGGCAGTCTCACAGCAGTTTTTAATGTCTGGCAGCAGTACATAATGAGAAAAGCTTAGAGTTAAGACACTCACCAGACCGGTTTCTCAAAGGTTCAGTGTTGGCAGTATAAGACAGTGGGGGCAGCAAACAAGGGTTCACGCACAGTACACCATCCCGGTTCTGAAACACAAGTCATTCCAAAGTCAGTTACATGATGACCAGACAACTGTATGATCATTCTGAAACTTAAGGTACCATTTTTCTGGCTAGCTGTGAATACCTTCCTACAGCACAGTACAACAGAAATTGTTTCTCTGCTACCCCAAGCAGCTCTGGAGAACTCAGGCTCACCATAAATTGACGCTTTTAGAGTTTCAGGCAAGCTTTTATTTATCCTGTTGAATTGCAATACAACGCTGTCATTTAATTAATATGGCAGCCACCAGAAGGTGCTAACCTGCCTTGAAAAATAAAAATGACACTTTATTTTTTTTGTCAAATGTACTATGAATTTTTAGTGCACATTAAGCAGCTTTGAAACTAAACTAATACAAACAATCAGTATATACAAAATACAATCTACAAATGATAATAAAGCAAAATGCACAACCAGATGCTCAATCTTTGTGTCTATCACACAATACTGTAAGTATGTAAAAAACACACATAAAGTACATAAGTTAAAAAACACGGTGTAATATAATGTGGGTTTGTATTCCATCACCTCTCTCAGATGTAGTAAGTCCAGTACGCTCTCCAGGCTGCTCAGCTCAATTCTGTCCATCTCTCTCTCTCTGTGGGCCTGAGCAACCCTCTGCTCTTGACAGGCCGTAAGGAGACGCAGGTCCTCATTCTCTCTTCTTAGTCTCTCCATCTCCTGCAGCTGCGTCCCTTTTTCAGCTAGCTCCTTCTGCAGCTGTTTCAGCTGATCTGAGAGCTGCTGCACCTGCAACTGCAGCTGCACATGCTCAGTGGAAAGAGCCTCTGACCGGCTGTGAGCCCCCTTCAGCTCGCTGATCACGGAGAACAAAAACACCACAGTTAACATCAGCAATTTACTCTTTACAAACAGGCTGGAAGCTATTCAAATTAGCAATTACCACAAATGTAGTCATAGTAATTTTACATGGCAATAATCAAACAAAGTTGGTGGGACTGGCTTTGAGCGTGGAACTGTAATTGTCCTAAATTACTTCAAAGTATTTTAGATGCTCTCTTACCAGTTGTTGTGATGTAAACCTTCCTTCTCTCTCTCCAACTCCACACACTTTCTCTCTAGCTCCTCTCTCTCCCTGTCACACTGCATCAGACTGACCTTCAGCTGGTTCTCACTCTCCATCACCTTCAACAAACCAATGCCACCCACAAAAGAAAATTTAAAGAAGAGTTCAGTTTGTTTTGTCTAAAAGCATTTTTAGACAAAGGGGTAAAAATCACTTTTAGAACATTAGTGTAAAAAGGCAGATTACTACCTCTCTTAGCTTTTCAGAAAAATCTTCCTTGTAGTTTTTGAAGGTAACAGTAAGCTGCTCTGCATTTCGAAGTGCTTGGTTTCTCTGCTGCTCTGCCCTTTTAAAGTAACAAACATTTGCCTTTAGATGTAGGATTTCAAAACAACATCTTGGCATAACAGTCTGGATATCTGTAGCAATCAGCGTAATATGATCAATCCAACCAGAATGAAATATCCTGTGAAGTTTCTATTAGCAGAAATCATCCATTACCGTTTTCCCAGACGTGTTCTTTCAGCAAGCTCAGCTTTAACTACTCGCAGCTCATCTCTGAGCTTCTCCACCAGTCTGTTACTCTGCAACACAGTCAGTTCACTTTCTTCTAACTTCTGCTCTGTAGCCCTAAAGAAGCAAGAGCAGGCTCGTTCATATTTCTGTCTAAAAAAACTGTAATTCCTTCAGGAGGAATTAAGAGGTAAAGAAGAAACACCTACTCCAAAGCTTTCGTTTGAGCGCCCAGCTCTGCCTCTAAATTAAGAATCTGCTCCTTCATGAGAGACACACTGGGGGTCCTGGCTCCCACAGTAGATCCCAACACACGGATCTATAGGACAAATATCAATTGAAACAGTGTTGTAAACAATATGCAATACCTGACAAATTCAAGCAGAAGTAAAACATTTTCTTCATATTTTCAAATACAAATACAATAAAACACTTATAACTGATGTCCCAATGGACATTACCTTGGACCTTGAGCTAGCTAACTCGAGTTGAGCAGCCTCTAGATCATCAATGAGCTGCCTGTTCTCCATGACCAGAGATGTGTTCTCCTGTCTAATAGAGCTGAGCTTTCTCCTAAGCACAGAGGTTTCTGTCTCCATTTCTCTCTCTGGCTACAAACAGACACAAAACACTCATATCTCAGATAATGTTCCAAAAAAATTGGCTTTAAAAAAATCCATAGATTAATTTTATCATTAATATACCACTCTGAGTTTTGCACTCAGCCCATCTGTGCAACATCTCAGCAAGACCAGTCTTCTTTTCTTCACATCTTATGCCTCTTACCGTGCAGTCACAGGTGCATATATGAGCACATGTCCTCTGGTCTGTTCTTCTGTCAGGAAGTGGATATCCTCCTGGCTTAAGAAGGTCCTCTAGAGTAAGATTATCTGGAAACTCCTGTACTCCGCTCCTGATATTATCCTCCCCAATTATGTCCTTTCCTGACTGACTAAAATGAGTGCCAACAAGATTAACCTGATGAAAATGGTTTATTATATTGAAGCAAATCTGCACTCTAGTGACATAATACAATATTAAATTTGCAATATTACACTTGGAAGGCGCTTTCATCTAACGCGACTTACAGTACATTCAAGTTATACATTTGTCAGTATGTGTGCTTCCCTGGGAATCGAACCCACAACCTTTGCACTGCTAACGCAGTGCTCTACCAACTAAGCTACAGAAACACGCTATTGCCTCTGGAAATCTGAAAAGACATTTTGTTTTTTGACAAATTGTTTTCTACACAGTGCAATGTGTAAACCACAGTCCACTGAGACTGAATGCATTACCTTAATTGTTCACCAAGTGATTTTAAGTTTTGTTCTGTTAATATAAGCTGAATTCTCAAGGAGACCACATCCTCTAGCAACCCCTTGTTGTCTTTAAACATTGGTTTTTGTGATAACGAATTCTGTAAAAAGGGTAAAGAATTGTTTGCCTTTTATATACAGACAGTTGATACTCAACTGAAAACATAATTGATAAACAAAATTGCGCAACTTTTAAGTAATACGTTAAGTTTACATGTTACTGTTTTCTTGAAATGCACTATGGTGCGTAAAACAAATGCACAATTTATAGCAATAATGAAAGATCATACCTACTTTAGAGTAAATTATTTGGCGTCATTTTGTGGTATCAACAGGTTGTCAAGGAGTCGCCGACTACTATTCACTACATTCATCAGCGTTCCGCTCCTTCCAGCTTGCTATTTAACACGCTATTTTAATATTACTTATTAACTGCCCAAAGCATGCTTGAAATACATGTTATATGCAGAGAACAATTGTATTTATTTCCGGTAGGTTTAGCCTAGCATACACTACTCAGAGATCTAAACAAAACGCGCTGCCATCGTCACGCCAGATGATTGGCTGAGAGGAAAAACATCCTAAACGGTCGTGACGTACCGCTGACGCCGAAGGGCCGCGAAAGACAGCGGGAATACACTTATTTCACGGGGGGGACTTTCAAGATGGCGTTAAGTGCATATGGAACGCGGACGGGGCCAAAAGTCTTCAAATGAAACGCGTGAAATTTGGACGCGTCAACACGCACAGTTTGTACGCGTCTTTTTGGTCCGTGTAAACGCGAACG
>JAZGTJ010006168.1:0-25626 GCA_036877575.1 Botia almorhae | reverse complement strand
CACAGCCCTCCATCCGTGGCATTGGAGGAATGGAAGCATTTCCACCTTTATCCCCTCGACTAGCCAGAGGGATGTCCCCTTTAATAAGTAATGTTCAGCATCCTCCCTCTCAACGCAGAATGAGTCCTTCAGTTTCTCCAGGGCTTTCTAGACATGTGCAGCCTCAGTCTCCATTCAGAGATGCCCCACCTGTTTCTCCCACAGTCCCTAGACGTTTGCAACCTCAAGCGTCCTTTAGAGAGGCACCACCATCTCCCCAGCCTGTGCTAGGCCGTATGCCCTCACAAGCAGCATCTCTCCATACTAGTCCACCAGTTTCCCCAAATGCATCTTTTCGAAGGAGGAGCCCACCACAATCTCCCCGTGCGTCTTTTCGGAGGAGAAGCCCACCACAATCTCCACGTACCTCAGTTAGAAGACCCAGTCCACCTTCCTCCCCTTCACAAGGTCATCGTCCATTTGGTGCTAAGAAGTTTCAAGCCTCTCCATCACCTCCTAGGCGCATGAGTCCTCCATCTTCCCCTCAGATGGGTATGCGGCCCATGGCCAGTGTTCAGCAGAGAAAGCTCCATAGACCACAGTCCCCATTAATGAATCGAAGAGCATCACCTACTCCCTCTCGGAGAAGTTTTATCATGGAACCAGAGTCCCAGCAACCACCAATGGAAGGTCAATCCCCCTCTCCTACCCTCTCTCGCAGGTCCACTCGGCCTATGAAGGATTCTCCACCTTTTGGTGTCCATGGTGGTCGACTGAGAGGAAGGGGTCGTCCAAACATTCCCATGGGAGCTGTAAAACCGTATCGTGGTAGAGGGAGTCATACAGGAACTCCAACGCAAAATGTGCGTCCATTTAGAACGTCCATACGTAGTACCAGGTCCGTGGTGGCCCAAGACTTCACAGCCTCCCCACAACTCTCAGGTCAACACATTAGAATGGGTATGAGAGAACAAAGGAATTTCAATCCTCCAGGGGCACCTGTTTCTATGAGAAACCCACAGAGACCCATTGGTCGTGGCCGCCCACTCATAGCCAGACAATCAATGCGGCATGCACCTGGCATGATGCAACCTTCACCACAGTCTTCTCACAAACACATGCCCCCTCCATCACCTCAGCCTTCCATTAGACATCTCTCTAGACCACCATCTCCTCATCCATTTATTAAACATGGCTCCCCATTACCAATGCGTCCCACTTCCCCAAGGGCTCCACCCACCTCTGTCCTTTCTGATCCATTGCAAAACCCCCAGATATATGATGTTTCATTTCCAACTCATTTGACTGAGCCAGTCCCTGTTGAATTTGATCAGGTTAGTGGTGTTCCTCAGTCACCAATGCTTACAAGTGCTTTCCAAAACCAAAGTGTCCGTAATGCCTCATATGCCTCACCCTTCCAACAGCCCATGTCACCATATGCCTCTGACGCTATCAATGTTCAACAGGTTCCTGGTCAACCACCTTTACCAGTTTCCCCCCATGCTCTACAAAGCCCTAGTTTAATCAATGCTACACCTGTCTCCCAACTGCAACCAGTACCATCGCCATATAATCCTGGGATGGCATCTCCACTTCTGTCAAATGCCCTACAAAATCCTCAGCTTCGAGGGGCTTCTTACACATCACCATTGCAAAGACCAGGCTCACCCTATGCTGCTGAAGTGGCACAAATTAGTGAGATCCCTGATCAACCATCCTTTTCTGCTCCATATGTTCATGAAATGGAAGCATTTGAACAAATTTCAGGTCAGCCAGCTTCACCTTTGCTGTCCAGTGCAATTCACAATCCACAGCTTCGCAATGCAACATACAGGTCGTCCCTTCAAAGACCACATTCACCCTATACCCAGGTAGTGGCAGGCTATGATTATACTGAAGAGCCAGTTCCAGGTCCCCTTCTCTCCAATGCTCTTCGAAATCCAAATGTGCGCAATGCTTCTTACAGAACGCATTTACGTCGTAGGGGATCTCGTGCTCCCCCTGGCTATGGTCCAAGGGGATCTCCAGTTCTTTCAACAGCTTTACAGAACCAAAATATACGAAAAGCATCATATCGAGCCCCTGTTCAGGGAATGGTCTCACCTTATGCACCTGTTCCAGGCTATGGGCAGGACCCTAGGAAGTCACCTATTTTATCTCATGCATTACACAACCCTCAAATTCGTGGTGCCACATACCAGTTGCCTGATGGGACATTGGTTTATGGTAATCAGGCATTAGGTATGGACCCACGACAGCAACAGTCTTTGTCACCAAACCTGTCAAATGCTTTGCAGAACCAAAACATAAGAAATGCCTCTTATACACTTTCAGATGGAACAATAGTGTACCCAGACTCTTATCTAAAACAACCATCATCTCCAAACTTGTCCAGTGCTTTGCAGAATCCAAATGTGCGGAATGCAACTTACCGACTTCCAGATGGAACTATTGTTACTGCTGGACAACATCAAACTTCACCTAACCTATCACATGCACTTCAGAATGAGAACATTAGAAAGGCATCATACAGACTGCCAGATGGGACAATATTAATGGCTGATCAGCCAGCAGAACCAACATCACCAAATCTAGCCAATGCACTCCAAAACCCAAACCTTCGAAATGCAACTTATAGATTGCCAGACGGCACATTAATAACACCAGACTATGGGCAGTCTAAACCTACCTCACCCAATTTAGCAAATGCACTTCTGAACCAACAAATGAGAAATGCCAGTTATACCTTACCTGATGGGTCAATTATAACTGCGCCAGGTTATAATGAAGTAAGGTCTCCTAATCTGGCAAGTGCTCTGCAGAATCAGAATATTCGCAGTGCTACCTACAGGTTACCTGATGGTTCTGTAATTAGTGCTGATGCAAGTTACAAACCTGCAAACCCAACTCTGTTTTCTGCTCTGAGAAATGAGGATATGAAAAATGTCTCCTATAGGCTTCCAGATGGATCAGTAATTTCACAAGCTCTATACAAACCAAGCAGTCCGAACATTGCAAATGCTTTGCAGAATCAAAACCTTCGCACGGCTACTTATCAGCTACCAGATGGATCTATTATATCAGCAGATCCTCAAAGGCATATAACTAGTCCAAATCTATCACAGGCACTTCTAAATCAAAATCTCCGCAAGGCTACATACCGATTACCTGATGGGTCAGTCCTTTCACAGGGGTTTGCTGTCCCCACTACACCATATTTAATGGATGCTCTAAACAATCCTAACTTGAAGAAAGCTTCTTACCAGCTACCCACCGCACTCTCCACACATATGTCTGGACAGGTGGTTATTGGACCTGATGGGCATTATGTTGTGCTTCCACCACAGCGGAAAGGTCCTGGAGGTCCGGAAGAGCACTGGGCCCAGAATGCCAGGGATGGACAAACTGCAGAGGATGTATGGGCTTCAGAAAGGGTCTTGCCACATGATACAGTACAGAACCTTATCAAATGGTCTATGTACCGTGATGAGAAAATGATGGATTTTCTTACCCCTCCTCCCACTGGTCATAAACCAGGGGAGACTGGAGAGCTGCAGTGGGTACCAGATCGTGAAGGGGAGCCAAAAGGCCGGTGGTATGACAAGGTAAATCACCTTAGGCATAATCTTTTCTATAAGTCTTAACATTTATTGTCAATTGTCGGTGACTTACCTCAAAGATGATACAGTTAACTAATAGTAACAAATTCTGTGTATTTATTCTGCCCTGTAATTTACAGTGAGTTAAGCCTGCTCCTATGGTTATTTATGCTTTAAAAAACATATTTGCCAAATTAATGTATTATGATTGTGTTTGGTTCGTTTTTATATAAAACCTTTTATGTCTGAGTCTTCAGGAGTTATAGATAAGCAGTAGGTTAAATTAATATTGACTAACCTAATACCTAATATTGACTAAGACTATCAACGTGACAGCAAAGTCTGTTGGGCTTTGAGCTTTAACAAAAGGCCCAGCCAAGCTCAGCTATCTTCATCAGGGTCTATCAGGGCTGCAGTCTACAACTACATCGGATGTCAGATGAGATTTACAAGAACGATTATAACTATGCTCAGGTTACCTTGTAGACCAGTGATAGTATGTCTGTATTAATGTAGCGCAGACCCTAGAAAAGACAGCGTGACCTGATTTCCTGGAGAACATATTCTTCTGTGTAATTTAATTGTAATTGATAATGTGTAATTGATAATGATCTGTCAGAGTCTGTGCACAACTGTTCTCAGTCTGCATGAAAGTTCTGCATGAAAGACAACTGTCATTTCTCACGCAGATGTATTCTATAAGGAGTTTGCCAACGGTGAGATACAGGGAGAAAAGATATGGCGATGGAGCTGAGGACATGACACAAATGGAGTAGGTCAACATGAACATAAATACAGTAAAGTTGATGATCAGGTTTTAAATAGTTGTTCTTCATTTCTGTCAGAGAGCTGACTGAGGCAGCAGTATTAATAAACCTGAAGATTCGCTTTGACCAAGAGCTGATCTATGTGAGTCATGGTTTCAGTTACGGTTCCAAGACAGCTGTGAAATACTGCATAATACAAAAGCCTTTCATTTGTAAATACTGTGTACAAACATCTGGTAAACATCATAAAAAGAGCTGATTTGCATACACGCTAAGTCATAAACCTTTCAAAAACATTTCTTATTTAGTGAGCACGCACTTTAAAAATGACTGAAAAAATGATTGAGTGTCTCTCTGACTGTAACGCTTTTAGATCAGAGTTACTATGTTCTGATTTACTTTTGGTAGTTTAGTGTTCTGTTTGATAAACATAAACAGTTGCATGTAAACATTTGGTCACTGTTGTAAACCTAACAACATGATCATCTAAACAGACATACATCGGCAGTATTCTAGTATCGGTAAATCCATACCAGCTGTTTAACATCTATGGCACAGACGTGGTTCTGCAGTACGAAGGTCATGGCTTAGGAGACAACCCACCGTGAGTCTGAAAATCTTGCTGGTTTTAGATGAATTTTCCAACAGGACATAAATTTGGTTATTGATAAATTTGTTTCATCTTTCATCTGTATATGATCATTGTTACCTCCAAAACCGCACCCAGCCTGTTTGATTAGCTGTGTTTGTTTTCAGTCATCTGTTTGCCATTGCAAACATTGCCTACACAACAATGATGGACATCAGGAGAAACCAGTGCATCATTATCAGGTCAGATATGAGTGTGTGTCATTTGTTGTTGTTGTCTGTGGGAGTTTCAAATCTGATGGAATATGTGATGTTTGTGTCATGTGTATAGTGTGTATATGTTATTGTGTGTCTGTGTACAATTGTGTTTGTATTGTAGTGGGGAAAGTGGTTCTGGTAAGACTGAGGCAAGCAAACTGATTTTAAGATACCTCACGGCTATTCACCATAAGAGGAACATTACACAGCAGGTGTGTGTATGAAATGATGAGTACAAACTCTTACCTAGGCCATGTTTACAGGGCACTCTCACATACACGTGTGTTTAGGGTGTTTTCATCAGGTTAGACATGGACCAGCATGCTTCTGTAAAATCTGATTGGTTAACAGAAACAACAGATAAGGAAAAGAGTGAGGTTAGGATTAAACTTAGATCAACCGTAACCTTTAATTTCCCTTTCATTCTGGAGGCAGGTTACCACGTTTGTGTATAATTGCAATAAAGTGCGTTTCTTGACATGACTAGCCACAAACAAAATAAAGATAATGAATTCAAATGTGTAACTTTTGCCTCTCTTCCTCCATCTCTGTTCGAAACATAAAATTGCAGCTACTTTATGTTCATGTCTTTACGTATGTTGTCAAATACAATAAAAATCAGACCCAACAACTTAAATAATAAACCATTACTGTAAACATACCGTTGTGAATCAGGGTAAGTTAAGATCATGTTGAACACTCATCTGTCATGGTCTTGCTCAAGTTGATTTTTGTTTCTTTTTAATACCAAAAAGTTACAGATCTTAAAAATAATATTTTTCACACAGAAATGTTTGTAAATAAATGTGTAATATTTCTTTGTTTTTTTCTCTTTTCTTTTCTCTCTTCATTCATAAAGATTGAGGTAAAGCTTTTTTATCCATTTACCTAATAATCGCTAACCTAAGGAATAATAATAAAGACACGTGGAAGTAAAATGAGTTTTTCAACATTCAGATTCTAGAGGCAACTCCCCTGTTAGAATCCTTCGGGAATGCCAAGACGGTCCGAAATGACAACTCCAGTCGCTTTGGAAAATTTGTGGAGATCTTTATGGAGGAGTGAGTATTAATTATGATCGTAAATGCAGAAATCAGACATCAGTTCTGATACATTAATAATGGGTCTCTGTAATGTCTCCAAAGTCTAAAGCCGAGCACAGTGAGGGAACTAGATCTGTACCTCCTGACCCAGTGTGAAAGTAGGGCAGTGAGGTTTCTTAACCTCAAGGTCAAAGAGAGGAAGAGATGGAAAGAGACTTGAGAAGACTGATACTGTAGGCCTGAGGAAGGTTCATACACATGACTAATCTGTGTGTGCTGTTTGTTGTGTGTCAGAGGGGTAATCAGTGGTGCCATAACCTCACAGTATCTGCTGGAGAAGTCCAGGATCGTATTTCAGGTCTGTGTTTTCCTCCTTACAAACATCTGAAGAAGCTGTGTTCTACCTGCTGATGTTTGGGATCTGAAGTGGACTGTATGTGTGTGTGTGTGTGTGTGTGTGTGTGTGCGTGTGTTTGTGTAGGCCAAAGATGAAAGAAACTACCACATCTTTTACGAGATGCTGGCTGGACTTCCAACGCACATGAAACGAGTCTTCTACTTACAGGAAGCTGAAACTTACTTCTATCTGAACCAGGTAAAAACGTTTCCCTAATATTTCCACCAAGTGACAAAAACATTACAAATGTTATTTTAAGCATCCATTTTTTACAGTATTCAAACATTTTTAATTCTGTAACATTTTAAAACATTCCAAACTACTTAGGAATAAAGTTAAGAAACTTTAAGAAAACATTTAGAGGATGTTAGCCAATGTTCTGAGATGATGTGAGAAGCGTAAGTGCACAATGTAATATGTAGGCAATCATTATGTCTAATCTATGTGTGTTGTCATGGTGATGTGATGAATGTGTAGGGTGGTGACTGTGTGATCATTGGTAAGGATGATGGAGATGACTTCAGGAGGTTACAGAGTGCCATGGACATTCTCAGCTTCAGTGCTGAGGACCAGAGCAGCATTTTCAGAGTATTATCCTCCATCCTGCACCTGGGAAACGTGTTTTTCCATCGAATTGAGGTATTACACACACATACTCACTCATCTGAAAGAATGAAGCACATATGATCTACAGACTACAGTTCATCTGTAAATGCAGCCAGGTGTTCATTTATATTTCACTGATAATGTTGAAGAGGAGTACGGGACACCCAGTAATGACCTGCCATTTTAGGCTGGGCACCACTTTGTGTACTGTACGCCTCTGATTAAAAAAAATGCAGGATGTCTTTTCACACAGTGTTTTTTTCAAGATGTCTTCCTCCATCAACATTCCTGACCATAGCATTAACCCTAAACCTTTTACTAGCATCTGATTGGTTGATTGAATGTTGTTCTAGGATTATTTCCTACATGGGAAAATCACAGTAACCATTTCAGATCGTTCTCTTGTCACAAATGGACATGAAGACAAAAGATTTACTTTGGAAATCATGCTTTTATTGATTAATAGCCTCTTTTTCAGTCAGAAGTTCAGGAGACCGCTGGTGTCGTCAGCACTCATGAGATCCGTGCAGTCGCCGATCTGCTGCAGATTTCTCCAGACGGGCTGCAGAAAGCCATCACCTACAAAGTGACGGTACATACAACATCAGAAATACACGTGCACACGGTTCAACAGCACGCGTGAATTTTGCAGCTTTTCTGAGGACAGGAAATGAGGAAGGAGCAAGACTCAAACTCAGTCGCCCGCATGAGCACCATGGCACAATGTGTCAGAGCACAAGATCACTGAGAATCAGCTCCAACTCCATCATGTAGCGTTGAACAACTGGGTCAGAAAAAGGAAGAGAGATAACGAGACGTTGTAATGACATGTAATCAGGTCTCTGTTAATGAGTTCCAGTAACCTGATTTAATTATTCTGAGTTCAGCTCTGTAGAAACCACTGTAATCCAATCAGGGCTTGATCAGGGACCAGAGTCATCTTAACACCTGATGACACCCTCACTGTCAGAATACTTTAACATGACATCACACAGCAGCGAAGACTGACTGGATAAAAATAGTTTGCTTTCGAGAATGATCATTGAAGATAACGGTAAACAACCAGACATATTACAGTAACGACAAATTCATCTTCACTACATTCATGCCTATGGCAGATTCAAAGTGACTTACAGTGCATTCAAGCTGTGTATTTAATCAGTATATACCTACTACAGTAACCTACAACCAACAATATGGGTTAAAATTGTCAAAACAACACTGTCAACACAAAAAAGGTCCTAAAATAGGGTCAATTTTCATTTTGCAAAATGTAGTTTCTTCATTTAGATTCATTTATATAATTTCTATTGATTTTGCAGTAAAAAGTAACTGGGACGTGTTTTGGAGGGATTCACAAAGACACTTTAAACATCCTTTTAATAATGTATGTTTTACTGAAAGAGAGGGAGTATTCATGTAACACCTCTCTCTCTCCAAGTTTGATTGCGAGTGTGTTTGTGGTTTGTGTCATGTTCAGCATCTTGCTTATTGAATAAGTAAAGCTCTGTTATCCGGAGGCCACAGGTTTGTGTTTACACACATACACTCTTACGTGGATCAGCTGTCACACAGCACTGTATCAGGTGCACTGCCAGTGACCGTGTGTGTGTGCTGATGGTTTCTCTGTTTGCTTTCATCACAGGAGGCAATGAGAGAGAAGATATACACACCCCTCACAGTAGAAAGTGCTGTTGATGCCAGGTAGACATGAACCACAGAGCTGATCTTACCACACTGATGCATTCTTACAGTCCCCTCTAAAAGATCTCCCTGCTCCAATCACAGAGATGCAGTTGCCAAGATCCTTTATTCCTTGCTCTTTCATTGGCTGACAGAACGTATCAATGGGCGGGTTTACCCGAGGAACGAGGCACTGTCCATATCTTTACTGGACATATATGGATTTGAGGTATACAGGGACGCTTCCATGCACTCATACAAATACAGAAGCTAGTTCACATACTGTACAGCACATTTGTTTCTTTAAATGGGAAGTGGGTTATTTCTTCCCCACTTGACTTGTTTCCTAAACACTCATGTTTTGTTTCTGTGTGTTCCAGAACTTGACGTTTAACAGCTTTGAGCAGCTCTGTATTAACTATGCAAACGAAACCCTGCAGTTCTTTTCCACCAGAATCATTTTCAAACAGGAACAGGTGAGAATTTACAGATATGCTTCCAGCTAACAATCTTAGGTTGTAAAAACCCTAATCTCCCTTTCTCTTATGTTTCCCTAATGTTTCCCTAATTGCTTGGTTATAAGAATGTTATTCAAACCTAACAAATTAAGAATAACCTTTTTATTATGTAATGTTAGAAACATTCTGCTAACATTACTTCAAGACAACTTCATTACTACTTCATACCTTTTGTGATAACTACTAGATAATGTTAGAGAGAATGTTCTGAGAATGTTCTCTGTTAGCTGGGCTGATACTGGGATCATCTGAATTTTTGTGAATGTTTTAATTTGAAAGAAAAGATAAAACTAAGAAAGTTTCTGTGGACTTGTGTTGTAAGCTCAACACTCAGCTGCTCTTACATACGCTGTGATGTGTGCATGTCTGTAGGAGGAGTACATACGAGAGCAGATCAGTTGTGTTGTAAGCTCAACACTCAGCTGCTCTTACATACGCTGTGATGTGTGCATGTCTGCAGGAGGAGTACATACGAGAGCAGATCAGCTGGAAAGAACTGACCTTCACTGACAACCAGGCATGCATAGATCTCATAGCTGCCAAACCTCATGGAATACTTCGCATTCTCGATGACCAGAGCTGCTTTCCACAGGTCACACACGTTTAATGTCAGTGCTGTATGGTGATTAATTTCCTCAGCAGTATAAACCTGACATGTAAATGTTACGTGTGTTTGTTTTATTTTATTATCAGGCCACTGACCACACCTTCCTTCAGAAGTGCCACTATCACCATGGAGACAGCCCCCTTTATTCCAGGCCAAAACTGCCTCTGCCAGAGTTCACTGTGAATCACTATGCTGGTCGTGTGACTTACCAGGTAACAGGAATGACATGATGTACAGTACAATATGAACTGTACTATACTGCCTAATGTCAGAGTGTAGGTCTGGTCTAACCCAGCTTATAGTTTTAGGTTCTAAGAACATTTTCTTAACATTTTCTTGTTAACAAAAGGGTTAGAAGTCTTTTTGAAAGTTCTAGGAACGTTCAAAGGGTCCAGTTTTTAAATGTTGTATTAACATTATTGCTTGGTTTAAAGAATGTTATTTAAACTTTTTAAATTTTGTAATGTTTTTAAAATGTTCAGCTACTTAATAATAATATTTTTCATGTATAACATAATTTTTTTTTTTACTAGCAATACTGCAAGAACTTTTATTATAACTTTGATAGAACTTTTACACAATGTTTAGCCAATGTTTTAAGAACATTTGCCATTAGCTGGGAAACCATGTACTAAATAAACGTAATGCTTGTATACCAGGAATCTAAATCTTTATATTTTACCAGCTAGTTAAATGACGTAAAAGAGAGAATCTAACATCAGTGGGATGCTCTGATTGTAGGTCCAGAAATTCCTGGATAAGAATCACGATCAGGTCCGACAGGAAGTTTTGGATCTGTTTATGCAGAGCCAGAACCGAGTGAGTGTGTCTCCGTTTACCTGCATACATCTGTACGTGTGTGTTTGTGCGACTTTCTTGTGTTTTGTTTTTCCCAGAATAAACTGAGAAGAAATGAATATGTTTGTAGAAGATTCCTGAGAGAAAGATGTCAAAGATGTTTTGAATCATAAGTGTGTTCATATCGGTCATGTGTTTTGTAGATTGTGTCTAATCTGTTCATGAAACATGCTGAGATGCTGAACCAGCAGAAAGGAGCCATGAGCAGGAGCAGTACAACAACTCGCAGATATCAGCCATCAACTGTGGCTGCCAAGTTCCAGCAATCACTACAGGAGCTCCTGGACAAGATGGAGAGGTCTCACACCCACCCACACACACACATGCTTGCTCACACACACACAAATACAAAAACACTTATATACACACACAGAAAAGCACACACCCTTCCACTCTTTCTCTCTCTCTCTCTCTCTCTCTGTCTCCCACACACACACATTCACTCATTAAATTATTGTTTCAGTTCAGTTTCCTCTTCATCTCATTTTTTAGGTGCAACCCATATTTTGTTCGCTGCATAAAGCCAAATAATAACAAGGTACAAGCAGACATGAATTCCCAGTGTGTTCATAATACTACTTTACATTCATATACAGTATTTTTTCTGTACTAGTTTTTATATGTAACTCTGTGTGTTACATATAAAATATAGCAGACACATATATACATATGTGTCTGCTGTTGTTTCATTTATCAAGGAAAATTCATTGGCAATAAAATTCTTTATCACATTCCAATACAGTTCCAGTATGTTTATAAATATGTATTTGTGTGTCTGTGTTCAGGAACCTGGTATATTTGATCCTGAGTTGGTTGCTACTCAGCTCCGGTATTCAGGAATCCTGGACACGATCCGCATCAGGAAGGAGGGTTATCCAATCAGAGTGCCTTTCCATAAATTCTTAAACAGGTAACCCACTCAACAGCTGGTGCTTGTTACCACTGTTGCAGCGCTGTGCATTCGGAAACAGTGAGACTGTGTCTGTTGCAGTCTGTTGCTATATGTAGACACATACTGGAGTGTGGCATAGTTTCAGAGAACATCTCTGGTGTCCAGGTATAAAGCTCTACTGGGAATGAAGAAACCACCACCTCCAGATGGTGATAACTGTGTGATTATGTTAATGAAGCTCTGCCCAGTCAACAAAGGAGATTATCAAGTGGGCGTGTCAAAGGTGGGCACTGTAATAAAACATGGACTCATTGTTTCATTATGCAGTTTTATCTTCATCTGAGTTATTTTTTTCAAGCTCTTTCTGAGAGAAGACGTCTTTCAGTTACTGGAGAGCAAACGTGATCGTATGTTGCACGTGGCTGCTCTCACTCTGCAGCGTTACGTACGGATGTATTTTACACGCAAAAAATTCCTCAAGTTTCGTCTGGACATGACACACCTGCAGGCCCGCTGCAAAGGCTACCTGGTCAGGTATACGCAAACCTTATTAATACACTTAAAATTATAGTATAAACATAAAAACGTGTTAATATACTCCATCATCAAGATTTATTTAAATTCTCCCCTTGTGATATGGTGGGATCAAGCCTTCTAAATCCAGTTAAAACATTGTTTAAAGTTGCAATTTATAACTTTTTTTGGTAAAAAAACAGTTATTGATCAAGTACATGACAGATCAGTGTTTAATATGATCTCCTTATCTTACCCGATTCTCAACAGTGGGTTTATAACAATGATTTATAATTTGAGCTGTCGAGTGATTTTTTTAAGAAATGTCAGAAAGAAGATCCGGCTGTTATATCTCATGTAGCGTGTTCGTATTGCAGTTGCTTAAAATTAAACTTGTCATTCACATAAAGAAAATAACTGCAAGTAAGCAGCAATTTTATGTTTCAAACAGAGATGGCGGTAGAGAGGCAAAAGTTCTGGATTGCAGTTTTAATTTAATGTAACAGAATGAATACATGTCAAACTGCAGTAACTTCATCTGCTGTTTTAGACGGTGGTTTCTGCGAATGCGTATCAACCTGATCATGTTCCGCTCGCCGGTGCGAGTCATTATCAATCGCAAAAGATACATCCGAGTAAGTAACCTGGTAATGAGTTCTCTTTTTTACTGAACTGTTAATGAAGTCTCCAGTATAATTAAAGATTGTTAATGATTCATCAGTGTGATGTCACACTTACATGCAGTTGTTTTTTTATCACTTTACTTTGGCTGGTGATTGTGTGACAGGATAATCTGCTGATGGCGAGAAGAGCAGAAGAGGAGAGGAGAAGGATTGAACTGGTAAAAGAATTTACTTGTGCTGTCATTATTAGATTCATTACCGGCCACATACAGAAACATTCTTAAAGACATCTTGAGATATCATTCAAGAAATGCATTTATCACACGAGTGGTGATTTCACTTCTCTTGAAGTTTCTCTTCACACGGTTTCCAGGTTCATATTGTTGTGTATTAAACTTTCAGACAGATAAAACTCTCAGATGTCAATTGTGCAGCTAAAGGTTTTCCATCATTCCTAATAGAAGTTTACCGTGCGTTTCCTCTGTCTGTAGGAGCGAGCGAGCAGGGAGGTGGTGAATGTATCTCAGCTGGTGATTCCTGCCGAACTGGGAGCATTGTTACAAACTACTGCAGGTGCTGCTTCACACTGTCTCTCTGAATATCTGTGCTTTTTGCAAAGCAAGCATCTTTATTATTATTGTTCATACTCAGGGTTGGGGTTGTGTTTATACAGAACCCCACAGTTAATTTTACTGCTTATTATTAAGTCCTCCACAGATGTAAATAATGCCTCAGATTCAGAACATTCTAGAGACCCGGTTGTGAACTGTTGTTTTGTTTTTACTTTGGCCAATTACTCCTTAGTAACCACTCAAATTACCTTAGCAACTCTTTAGCAACCACCTAGCATTTGCTAACCAGCCAAATGTTTGTATTCTGGCATAAAACATATAACATTTGATTCATTATAGCATGAATTTGAAAGCTCATGTACAGATATTTTGAATACACATGTATGTGATGTAACCGCATATAATAACTAAGGAACATGTGCTTATCTTTTGCTTGTAGGTGGTAGAGAGCGTCACTCAGATTGCTTGGCCCTCGTTCAGGCTCCTACAATACAAGCAGAACCTCAGCTCACTCTTCCACTGGACATCAACAACCACCTCATGACCAAATACATACGGACACATTTTAGGGTAAGTGTTTCTGTTTCTGACCCTGATGTGTGAGTGGGGGGCTGGGCTATATTTTGAAGGCACGTGAAGGCCCCTTCTGTTGTCCCATTTCATCCCAGCTAACAGGGAGCGTTCTCAGAATGTTGGCAAACATTCCCAAATAGTTCTCTCAGTTTTCAAAACATTCCTGCAGTATCATTAGTGAAACACTTCATATATATGATATACATATACATACAGTATACATGTCATATATATATATATATATATATATATATATATATGTATATNATGTTATTTTTAAATAGTTAAAGGTTTTAAAAAATTACAAAATTAAAAATAGTTTGAATTACATTCTTATAACCAAACAACATTAATGATTTTTTTTAATGGAAACATTAGGGAAACGTTTTTACAACTAGAGCCACCACTGATTATGAGGGTGTAATGCAGTGAGTTGTGGGTGATGTGTGTGCAGGAGCTGCAGTTTGGGATGTTAACAGCCCCGCTGGAGAACTCGTTGACGCGTCTAGAGGATGATCTGAACTATGATGCTCTTGATGTGTTTATACTGGTAATATTACCATAACCACAATCCCTGTCTCCTTACTGGTCAGCTCTTAGTAAAGCTTAACAAGGTCAAACTGATTTGTGGAACGTGGCGGGTGGTTTGTTGCTGGTTCAGTGCTGCCCCCCTCACACTGACCGTCTTGACCAAGATGGCCTACTAGATGGACCTTAGTTTTACCAGTTTGTATTCCAGTTGCTCAACTATCTTGGGTCAGTTAGATGCCATGTAAAACCAGCTACCATCATGAGCTGTTTCTAAGATGTTGATATAAACATATGTGTGTTTTGTAACAGATCTTACGTTTCATGGGAGATCCAAACCTGAATGGGGCTCAAGAAAACCTGTTCGGAAATTACATCATTCAGAGAGGCCTTGCCACTTCACCAATCAGAGACGAAATCATAGCACAGATAGCCAATCAGGTGTGGCGGAATCAAAACAGCAGAAACGCAGAAAGGGGCTGGTTGCTCATGGCCGCCTGTTTCAGTTCATTTGCCCCATCTGAGAAGATGCAGAAATATCTTCTCAAGTAAGAGAACACATGAGCACAAACAAATGTAGAATTACATCATGTCAGATACGGCTTTAGCTATGGATGAAGCCGAAGTTTACTATTACACAAAATACATCAATTAATATTTGAGTGACCTCTGGAATTAGAGCCAATGAGGAATGAGTGACAAAGCAGTTAATTGATTATATGTGTCTCAGGTTTGTGTCAGATTATGCTCTGAATGGCTTTAAGGGACTGTGCCAACACAAGCTCCTTCAGGCTATGCAGAAGTCGAACCTAGTGCCTGATGCCTCACGTACATACCCCCCCTCCCTGCTGGAGTGGACAGCCAATCGCAAGAAAGCACGCATGGTGCTTCAGATCTACTGTTTTGATGGTAAGCAAACAAATGTGATATGCTAATGTGCATAAATATAAAATACAGTGCTGCCAAAGAATTTGCGTATCGTCCCAGCTAACAATTTTAGGTCACAAGAACATTTTCCATGAAATAACAAAAACGTTAAAAATGTTTCTTTAAATGATCTAGGAACGTTCAAAACGCCCAGGTTTATAAACACTGTATTAATGTTATTGCTTGGTTATGGTTTATTCTGTAACATTTTTTAACGATGTAAGAATAATATTTTTGATATGTGATACATAACGTTAAAAAAGCGTTCTACAAATGTTACTCCAAAAAAGATTTTTGGTAACTTTGAGAGAACTTTTAGAGAATGGTATCTAACGTTCTGGGAATGTTCCTTGTTAGCTGGGATGAAGTACCATGGTTGTTTGGACACTAATAACACTAATAATATCATGATACAGTACTCTCAGTAAACATCAGAGTGCCGTGGTACCACAGAACCATCAGTGTCTTTTAAAGCGACTGTACACGACGTCTTTCAAAGCAACCCTCACAATTCCAAACAGCTTCCTGTGTCTTACAGTTAATGCATGTTAATGTATGCAGGTGTTTCAGAATGGAAATCAGGAGCGCTGGTGTCATCTGTCTCTACTTTCATTTATTTAATCTCTTCCTCTGTCATTCTCTATATCATTTGTTCAGCTCTCCTCTTTCATCTAATCTCGCTCGCTCTCTCTCTCTCTGTTTTTTCACTCTCATCCAGTTACACTGTCTCTCTGTCTTCGCCTGTTTGGGCTGGAGCAGATTAGTCGATATGTGATAGTGTGTGTGTGTGTGTGTGCTGGTACAGTCGGTCCTCATTATCTCTCACTGTTTCCCCCGTCAGCTCTATTATAGTTATATAACCATCAATAGCTGCAGGTTTCAATGATCTGTTATTTGTGATTTTCTCTCTGTGTGGGTCATCATGTTGTGTGTTGACCATAACATGATCAGTTATAAAGAAGCATGAAACATAGGTTATTAGGTTTTGGGCTGCTTCTGTATTTGCATGCATGATGGTTGGGATAAGTGCATACTTCGCACTGCATACTGCCAGTGCTTAATTTGAAATTCTGAAGGTGGAGGAACCCATACGTTCTGGAGGTGTTCAGGATGGGGCTGAGCATGTATATTTGTCTCTGTGTAGGTGTGTCCTTCCTGTGTCCTGTCCATTCTTGGACCAGTGGGGAGAACATCGCAGGAGATGTTCTACAACACAGGTCTTACCATTTCATTTTTCAGAGATTTGCTTGAACTTCAGCAATCTGTGGATGAATAACCACAGTGAACATCCTTTAACAGGGGCGTGTCCTCAGAGAGCCAATGGGGTTGGTCCATTCTGATGAAGGAGCCAGCACAGTGGGTGGAGTTAGAGGGTCACGATTATGTTCTAGACCTGGTGTGTGATCTGGAGCTGCTGCCAGACTTCCCCAAACAGAAATCCTACTTCATCATCTCTACTGAAGACCCCAGCAAGACACGACCTAATGCGAGCATGTATGCATCAAAGAACACTTACTGTCTACCTCAAATGTAGTGCATGGTTGTGAAAATGTTATATTTAAAGGAACAGTACACCAAATATAGTTCTTAATGAAACTGTAGAAGTAGTTTTTTATTATTATTTTTACATTAATTTACATTCACCATTCCATTATATGAAAATAGAGCATTACATTACATTTATATTTAGTCATTTAGCTGACGCTTTTATCCAAAGCGACTTATAAATGAGGACAAGGAAGCAATTTCAGCAACTATAAGAGCAACAATGAATAAATGCTATAAACAGGTCTCATGTATTCCAACAGTGTAGGAAGCAGAAGTAGAGGTAGTGGTGGTGTGTTAGTCGATTAGTTGAGGAAGTAAAGATGAAATAGTTGAGTTTTTAGTTGTTTCTTGACAACAGCTAATAACTCTGATAGAGTTATGTAGTTCATTTCACCAACCGGGCAGATTGAAAGAGAGAGTCCGGGAAAGTGATTTCTTCCCTCGTTGGGATGGAACCACAAGGTGACGTTCATTAGCTGAACGCAAATTTCTGGTGGGCACATAAGTGTGAAGAAGTGAGAGCAGGTAGGGCGGTGCAGATCCAGTAGTCACCCTGAAGGCAAACATCAGAGCCTTGAATCTGATGCGAGCAGCTATTGGCAGCGAGTGCAACTGGATGAGCAGTGGCGTGACGTGTGCTCTTTTAGGCTCGTTAAAGACACTCTAGCTGCTGCTTTCTGGATCAACTGCAGGGGTTTGATAGTACAAGCCAGAAGCCCTGCGAGGAGAGCATTGCAGTAATCCAGTCTGGAGAGAACCAGAGCTTGAACGAGGAGCTCTTGTTCAGCAGCATTAAGCATCCAACATTTTTCTGTACCATGAAATAAAATATATTTGTTTAATACTTGTTAACCTGTTTGTATTTGCAGAAGTCTGTTTGGCAGTGGATTCGATGAGGACGACGAGGGTCCGCTGTCATATGTAAATCGAACCAGCGTCACAGCGACCAGCAGTCTACCGATTTCTGAAGGCCACTACAGTCAGGGTATCCACCTCGCACCTTCTCTCTGACATGTACAGACCTTAGAACTAATGTGAAGAGTCAGAACTGTAGCAAAACATCAGTGCAGTGCCAATTTATTGTTGCACCACATAAAAGTCACTACAACAGCATTTGAATTGCTATAGGTTATTATAGCAATAGTCAGCAGGGCCTTAGTGACATCATCTGAGTTCTTAAATGATAGGTCATGAGTCTTTGACCCTCTTCGAACTGATTGGCGCGTAATCGTACGGTAATTCCACCGTTGGGCCTGCTGACCTGACATTAATTACCCAGCATGACCTTAAGCAACTCTAAACTGCAGCCCCAGAATCTGCATGTGTGTGTGTGTGTGTTCAGATACACTCAGAATGACTGAATTACGTACAGCTGGAACAGCACAGATGAGCTTCTTTCGTATTTGTGCCGAGAATGAGTAACATTATACAGTTTGAGAGGGCCGGAGGGGTGATTACACAAGCCATTGATCACACGAGTCATTAATCACACAAGTCATTAATCACACAAGTCATTAATCACACAAGGCATAAGTCTTTCCTATAACTTATGATTTAAGTAACAGATGTAAATGTGTTTTTGAATGCAGATTGTGCCTTACAGGACGTGCTTGTAATATCATCCTGATCTGACCTAATTAGAAAAGTGAAAATACTGCAACCAGCAGCTATTAGATTATAAGAAGTATATTTGTGATAGATCTGTGCTGTTTCCTAGTGTTTCTCAGTGAGGTATAGGCTAAAAGTAGCAGAAATGCTGAGAGTATATTACTGTTTTGTCCAAGTTAAACTGTCACTTCTCTGTGCATTCTCTCTATATATACTTCATTTTATCTCTTCTGTTTAATTAGATTCAGAACCACCCCATGACCCATCTCATAGGGGAATGGACCGGTATTTGGACAGCCTCTTTGACCCAGTTCTGTCCGATGGAACTGGGGTATGGTGACACCTGATTAACTCTTAACACAGAGACACATACAAACAGTTGTGGTGCGCGCATGTGTGTCTCTGCCTGTGTGTGTGTATGTGTGTGTGTGTGTGTGTGTGTGTGCTTGTGATCGTTTTACACAGAGCACTAGGAAATAAGCAAGCAAATGAGGGTGTAATTTTTTAATGAGGTTTACCCCACATGCAGGCAGACAGAGAGACAACAAAAGTAATCCGGCACAGGGTGTGTGGTTAACGGGATAAGGTGGAGGTTAGGGTGGTCTAAATAGTGGCTAGATTAGCAGAACAGCTAATGTTGCTTAAAGCAGCTTTAATACTAGATGACTAGATCTATTGGTTGACCAGCAAGAATACACTGATCATCTATTTTACCAGAACAGTTTAACCAGCACCAGATAAGCAAACATTAAACAGTTTGTACCAGCATGGACAGCCAAGTGCTCCTGTCGCTAGGTAGAGGCTAGCACTACTGTAGCAAAAGTCACGGGTTCGATTCACATGGAACGCCAGTACTGATCAAATGTGAAGTTTGAACGTAACGTGAGTCTCTTTGGATAGAAGCATCTGTCTGCATCTCATCAATGTAGATGAACTTTTCATGATATGAGGAGAGTTTGCTAGTGTTGCTGAAATAGATTACACTTATATTATTCACAAACAAACATTCGTTATTCTTTCACTTTTCTTCTTCTCTGTTTGTAGGACCTGGATGCATCAGTTTTGTCAGGTCGGATGAAGGGTGGAGGAGGTGTTGGTGGTGATGGGACTGAAGCCACAGCTAGAGTGCCTTTCTCAGCCGCTCTTCAGCCTGGAGGTACACACACACACACACACACGTCTTTAAAGCATAGAGTCATGTATTGTCCTGGCTGGTTTATTCATAACATCTCATTATCATCTCATTATATATAGTTCCATATTGAAATGTGTGTGTAAAACTTGTCTGCATGCATGTTGTGTAGCAGTGAGAGTTCTTCCCCCCATACCCGTCTCTCCGGTCATGTCTGGGACTCCAGCTGTAGCTCCTGTTCAGGGTATTTCTAATCAACACACACTGTGACTTTAGCTTCAGAAAGCTGTTGGAAAAGTTATGGGCCGTCATTCAGTGTTGTCTCGTCTCTGTTCCTCAGACCCGCAGCAGACTGTTCTGGCCCAACAGCAGCAAACTATCATCAACCAGCAGGCTGTTATTATGGTACACGATCAGATTTTAGACTCAGATTTTAAAGATGTTTTTTTATTCCTAAAATTAGTTCTTATGTGTTGAACTAATTCAATGAATTAACCGTTACAGCCACTGACTAAATTTAAAGTGTCAAACTTTGTAACAATTAAGGAAAATAAGTGGCAAACTATAACTATGTAGTATAAAATCGTGATACCTTAGCTTTACCATTTTACCAGACAAAAGTTTACCAGGCTAAATGTGCTAGTCATATTATATGTTAATAGCTTCATGCTATCTTGATAGCTTCATGCTGTCATGATAAAACGTGCTAGCATCATGTTTAAATTTGCTAGCATCATGTTAAAATGTGCTAGCATCATGTTTAAATTTGCTAGCATCATGTTAAAATGTGCTAGCATCATGTTTAAATTTGCTAGCATCATGTTAAAATGTGCTAGCATCATGTTAAAATGTGCTAGCATCAAGCTAGCTTTGTGCTATACCTCAGCTTGACCATTTTACTTCTTACAGTGTGGAGTGATTTCATTGGTCATGCTGTTTCTCTCAACTCTCACTATCATCAGGCTCAACAGATGACCATGCAGGCAATGGCTATGGTGACCAGTCCAGTGTCCAGTCCTCCACTGTCTCCCCTCACCAGCCCCCCAACCAGTCCCCCGCCCACCCCATACAGCACCCTGCCCCCCAGCCCCTACCCAGCCATCCCGCCTAGCCCCTACGCCAACATCCCCCCCAGTCCGTATGCTCCACTTCCCATGTCCACATACACAAGTCCCCTGATGACCCCGCAGCCGACCGCTGCTGCCCCCTCAACCCAACCCACGCCTGGAGGTCCGGCAGAGCAGCGTGAGCCGGAGAAAAAGAGCAGAGCTCCAGCCCCCCAGCCTAAAAACAACACAGCTGCACAGGTGCCTACAGGAGCCTGCAGTCCCACACCACATTGTGCTGTCAGTTTGTTCATTGTGAAGGCTTTATGAAGTTGTTGTCATCATGTATTCAGCCTGATGTCTTTCAGACACTTATTTCTTACTTTGGTTAAATGCAGACAGAGATATTGAGCAGGATCTTTTTCTAGGGTACATCATCTAAAGGGTCTTTGGGTAAGAAACAAGCTCCAGCAGCACCAATAAAACTTGACAGCAGACCTGCCAAGAAACATGGTGAGTCTTTTAATTTATTCATAATTCTGTGTAAATATATTTCACAAGTCAAACACATGCAGTTTTGTAACCTATTTGTATGTAGTCTAAACTCCTGCTCTCTTCCACTCGCCCACTCTCTCTCTCTCAGCTCCTGTTGCTGTCGCTGGCCCCATGCGTTCGGCCCCGGCTCCTGGCACAGAGGTGGTTAAATACTCCGTCTCAAACTCTGAACACATCATTCCCAGCCACAACATCAAAGATATCATCAAACAATACCAAACTCCAGCCCCAGAACCAGTGCCACTGAAACCCAGGTGTGTGTGTGTCTGTGTGTCTGTGTCCGTGTGTGTCCGTGTGTGTGTGTGTGTGTGTGTGTCCGTGTGTGTGTCTGTGTGTGTGTGTGTGTGTGTCTATGTGTGTGTGTCCGTGTGTCCGTGTGTCATAGAACCTGATGGTTTAGTGATTGGTTTTGTGTGCATGTGGTCTCAGGAGAGAAGGCAAAGCATTTGTGAAGAAGATGAATGCACATGATGAAGCCATGCAGATCCTCCAATCACAGATGGACAATCAACCTCCACAGGTGACCTCTGTCTCTGCCTGATCTCTTTTCTGGACCCACTTGTTTCATGATAGTAAAATGTAGTGAAATGTTAATGTGACTGGTTAATATTAACTATTTCATGTTTTGCTGTGTGTGTGTGTGTGTGTGTGTGTGTGTGTGTGTGTGTAGAGAAAGGCATCCACTCCAGCTGTTGTGTCCAGAGACGAAGGTCTCAAACCAACCAGAAGTTTGAAGAAGAAAGCACCAGAGCCTCCACTAAGCTTACCACCAGCCGGTAATCAACACACTTACAAATACTGACACAATACTGCTGTGTAACGTGGCCCATGGTAATATACCATACCACTGTATGCTGTTACCATCTGATACATTACAATCATTCCTCTCTCTCTCTCTCTCTCTCACACACACACACACTCACACTCTCACACACACACACACACACACACACACACACACACACACACACACACCAGTGTCCAGAGATCTTCCAGTGGAATCTGAGAGCATCCAGACACAGCTGCACAGGAGCAGTACTGAAGAGTATTACACCTACACAAACGTTCCCTGGAAGCTGTTCCTCAGGAAGGAGGTATGTTTGTATATGGAGAGGGGTTTCCAGTGTGTGTGAGTGGAGATGACCAGCACTAACACTGCTCTATAAACTGTTGTAGGTCTTTTATCCTAAAGACACATGGAATCATCCTCTAGTGCTGGACCTCATATTTAAACAGGTATTTAATACTTCTCCATGACTCAGCATGACTCAGCATTACTCAGCATGACTCAGCATGACTCAGCATGACTCAGCATTTCTCAGCATGACTCAGCATGACTCAGCATTACTCAGCATTACTCAGCATTACTCAGTCTTCTGTTTGGTAAGATTTTGTGAACTGTGGTTTATATCATTATGGATTATGCTGAAAACAAAATTATCCTTCCAACTAACAACTACATTTAAAACTTTAGTAATTGCACTTTTTTAATATTAATTTTGCTTTTTACATTTTTAATGTACTGCACATTTTTAATTTAGAATTTTTAAATCTAGTTTCTTGTTTGTTTCTCCTGAATGTTTTTTTTCTGGTGTTTAACTTTGTGTCTCTCAGATTGTTAATGACACGTTTACAGAGGCTTGTGTTCGCATTACCAGAGACGAGAGACAGAAGATGAAATCCTTGTTTGGTGAGGAAGGAAATTAATTTTCGTTGTGTTTGGATGTTTATTTCCAGAGCTGCTGTGTTTAGTCATCTCTTTCTGAGGATTATGCAGTTGTGTGTGTCTGTGCTATTATTTAATCATAGTTTTATGTGTGTTTGTTTTACAGCACAGTACAACATCCAGCCAAACACAGACATCCAGGATGACAGTGTGAAGAAGACGGTGATATCAGCCGCCAGGGAATCATGGGATATTTATTTTTCTCGTCTCTTCCCTGCTTCAGTCAGTTCCTGCTCTCAGTAGCTCTTTAGATTGTGTGACTTCACAGTTCTGGTGGTTGTAAGCGTGGTGTGTGTGTGTGTGTTGCAGGGCAGTGTGGGTACTGGAGTGCAGGTGTTAGCTGTGTCTCATTCCGGAATCAAACTCCTGAAGACAGTGAAGAGCAGCTCCACATCTCCGGATTACTTCAGAGTGCTCCGGCCGTACAGGTGCTTCATCCGCCTGTGTCACGTCTGTCAAACATGCCGCTGCTCTAGAACTCATGTGGACACTAAAGCCACGCTTACAAATGCAAAGACAAAACACGAGTGCAATAAATCTGTGCATTTGGTAGACAAAGTGGCATTCAGTCTGTACATCTTATCGGTATGTGTGTTTATGCCCTTTGTCTTTACCAGTTAAGCTACAGGAACACCATAGATTCTTTGTTTTTCTTAAGAAATAGAGAGAAAGATAGAAAGTTTAAGAAAAAGATCAAGAAGCACAAAGAAAAACATGTCACAAAAACACGTTTCTAGAAAAATGTTCTGCTCAGATTAATACATGACGTATTTGGGCAGGTAAGGTAAATAAACAAATGAAGCATTCGTGTCTGCTAGCATTTAACATTTGGTATCAGATCTCTCTCTCTCTCTCCCTCAGCTACACAGACATCCTGTTTGTGAGCATCCCATCTCAGAACATGCTGGAGTTTAACCTGATGAACGAGAAGTTGATTCTCTTCTCTGCCAAAGCCCCTCAGATCAAACACATGATTGATCTCTTCATCTCTCACCTCAAGAAGGTACTTTAGTGTCTCATCTCTCATTCTTTTCATCTTGTCAGAGGAGATCTTGAAGGTCAAACAGCAGATCTTCTGTCTTGCTGATGTTCTCAGGATTCAGAGTATGTAGTAGCAGAGAGGAACTTCATCACAGATGACCGCGCTCTGCTCAGCTTCCATAAAGGAGATATTATTCGTCTGCAGGCTAAGGATGGATTAGAGGAAGGTGAGGAACATGCAGATCACAGGCAGCTGTGTACTGCAAATGAGGCGCTTGTGAACCGTAAGGCGTTTTGTCATTACTTAACTACTTAATAGTTTTAATGGCACATCTAAATACAGTTCATCCTGATAAGTGTAAACCTGTTTTGTGTTGTATTGTATTTATAGTATTATTGCCATCTAGTGGCTGTTTCATGATTATTGAAACCTTTAATACTTTTGTTGAATTATATACTGTATTACAGAAATGGTAGCTAAAAAGAACTCACAGTTAATTTTGCTGTTATATTTTGGTTATATTTGGTTATATTTCAAATTTTACGTTGTCGTTACAATTTTTGTTGTCAGAGTCTATTGTCATTAATGAAAATTGTACCTAGCATGAAAATTAAAAATAAATGGTAAATAATAGGAAGTTATTGTAGAATGAAGACTGTGTGAGTGTCCGGTACAAAATCACAGTGTGTGTGTGTGTGTGTGTGTGTGTGTGTGTGTGTGTGTTGCAGGTCAGAGTTATGGGTGTGTGGTGAAGAAGAAGGTCATTTATCTTGAAGAACTAAAGAGAGACACACCAGATTTTGGTTAGATATTTCAATACATATAATCTCAGTTATGGTGCTTACATTGCAATCCATTACAATAATCACCATTGATGTAAATACATGAATATGACTATACAACACTAGGTTTTATTTAACATGCAATGGTGGTCTCTAACACAGGGTCTTTGGCCTGTAAATGGTTAACTGGCAGACACCATGAGCTGTTATAAGCAGCACTCTTCATCTGTTTTGAACGTTTTCTCCAGGCTGGAGGTTTGGGGCCGTGCAGGGGCGGAGCGGAGCGTTCCCCATAGACTGTGTACTTCCTGTGGCCGCTCCTGACTTTCTGAGTCTCCCAGCAGAGAGGAAAGACGAGCCGAGAGACAGACAGGGCCGTGTGGCAGCATTAGGAGCTGTCGCGCTCGCTGTGGCATCTTCAGCAGCTGCACATGAGCTGGACCCTTCACTGGAGGTACACACTATATAACTCTCTCTATACATTCTTTACATTAATAATCTACAGCAGACACACATGAGCTGGACCCTTCACTGGAGGTACACACTATATAACTCTCTCTATACGTTCTTTACATTAATAATCTACAGCAGACNCACATGAGCTGGACCCTTCACTGGAGGTACACACTATATAACTCTCTCTATACGTTCTTTACATTAATAATCTACAGCAGACACACATGAGCTGGACCCTTCACTGGAGGTACACACTATAT
>JAZGTJ010006167.1:0-25630 GCA_036877575.1 Botia almorhae | reverse complement strand
ACGACATAAATTAGATGGGACGTTAAAGGCTGTCAGCTGTGGCGATCTGTCACAGCGTCTTGGCTGGGCGTCCCCTGACTTCTGCAGTGTCTGCCACAGCCCATGACTGGTGCCAAGCCGATATTCTCACTGTCTTCCCTATAGCTACACACAGAGCTGCCAGCGAGACAAACAACACTACAGAGTGCAGTATAAACAAGCTTTGATTCAGCACTTTTTCTGGATTCTGTTTACAGATTCGGGGCCCAATCACCTGTGTGTGTGCTGTAGTGTGATGTTGGCTGTGGTGTGACTCGATTATAAGTGGTATCTCTGTTCAGTGTGCGCTCATGGCAAAAGCTGAGATGTGTCTTATGGCTAGCTCAACGCTAATGTATTCATCATTAATCTTATCAGCGCTGCCTTTCCACATCATTTCAGGGCACTCGCACGATTTTTATCTCTAATTTGATGGTAATGAACCCATCAGCATGGAGTGGTTGATGAATATGATGAAAAATAGCATTCATATTCACTTTGGACAAGCCACATCTTATCTCATTAGAAAAACTGATATTAAAGGTGCACTCTGTAATTTTTTCCTCGTTAGAAAAAGTTGTACACAAAGAGATGAATTGTGCTTTTGAAAAATGTTTAAAATTATACATATGCACAAGAGACAAAGACATATTAGTATAGTAGCAATAAAAGCAGTTTTATTTTATACAGACGGGTCAATTCATGTTGGGAAAACATGACCAGCCAAATACTATTTGATTTATTGAGTCCAATGAGTCCAACAATGAAAACTACATTTATGTTACATTTGACATACTTTTATCCAAAGCAACTTACAGTACATTAAAGTTATAAATTTGGTCAGTATGTTCCCTAGTAGTTACACCAGTTGAGCTACAGAAATACGCAACTTCACCTTTAAAATGACTTAAAGCTGAAGCTGTGCACACATCTTGAAAGTTCTCTAACCAAACCTAGCCCAGACTCCAGATACTTAACTAGTGAACAATCAAACATAGCGTAGGTAAAATTAAAACCGAGACAATTCTGAAAATCTGTCTGGTAGTATAAAATTCGCAATGATCTAGAGAACTGACCATCAAAGGCAGTTGACCTTAGTTTTTTCAGTGCTTCTGAGTGCTATCCCAGCAGGCAGTGGGTTCTGTGAGGTGTGTGTGGGTTTTGTTGTGTTAATTGATAGCTCAGTGGTACAGAGAGTAGATGAAATGTCAGAGCTGAGCGGGGCAGCACTGCCCCAGGGTCTCCGTGGAGCCCCCTCTCCCTCATATAGGAACACAAATTGGATATGAGGTTTGATCGCCAAGTCCAAATGTTACGTTTCCATTTTTTACACATGGACAGAAATGGGAGGGGACCTTATGTGACCGTAAATGACATATGTTTGTCACCTTTAAATGAAATGACCTATTTTGTCGAAACAGCTATAAGCCTACTTGTGCTCTTTCAGGAGGGGAGGACTGCAATATGTCGTGAAAGATTGGCTTTCTTTCGGCCCCAGCAAAACATTGAAACACCTCCAGGGTATGTCATTTCCCTCTCTGGGAAGGTTAACATAAAGCTTACGCTTCAAAGCGTTACCCAGGCAAAAGTGTAACTATATAAAAAAATAAACAAACCAAACAAAAAAGTGGGAATCTTCCACTAAGCGACCAATAAGTTTGCGTCCTAAAACCTTTACAGAGCTTTGGAAACCTTACAATGACTGCTCAGTCTCTGCCCATATTAGCGAGTTAACTACTGTATGGTTTGCCTCCCTGCTGGTTCTTGAGTGGCGAGCGCTGATGAGCTCTTTGTCGCCTGTGCCTTTCTAAAGAGGGAAGGCAGCCGCTTCTGTCGAGTTGACTAGGTGCCAGGCCTTCCAGTTTGGCCCGTTCCCTCAAGCATGAGCCTCACATATTCAAGCTGTTTCAACAGCCTGTCAGCTAATGGGATTTGGGAGAGGTACATTAAGCCTGTATGAATCTGTGAGGGAGAGCGGGACTCTGGATGCTCATATTGCTGTGCCATATTAAAGGGCCGGAAAAGTACTTTCCTGCTCCGTGTCTTCCTGTTAAATGTCAGGCCACATATGCTGGGAGAGAAGCCGTAATGACTCCGATATGTTATGCTTATACTACATTAAAGCCATTGAAACCTTGATTTGTCCAATGGGGGACTGTGTTTATCCCTTAGGGTGACAATTTGTTCAACATGTTGGATCTAGTTTCTACTGTCTTAAAGTAAGGAGGTCAGACTAGAGGATGTGTTGCCACACTAGACTGAAACTAACAATCACTCTCAATGGAAAATTCCCTTTCTTGAAAACAGTATTATTTTTTCTCTTTGTGCCGACACAGATGAAGCAGCATTGAACAGTTTATGACGTGCATTGATGCTATGAAGCCCAAGTGAAGCTTTTTCAGTGTTCTAATGTAATTTAAAAGAAAACAAAAAAATTGAGGGTGTGGCTTGATTTTTGCCACTGCAAATTGATTGGCTACAGAAACGTAGGCATTTCAAAACTGGCAGCAGACTAACACTGGAGAGGAGTGGTTAACAGCTCTGGCCCCACCCAAGCCGTCAGACTGACATCATCAGAAAAGGTCTGCTGTTCCATAGGGGGAAGTACATTTTTAGATTTTGATTGAAGGTTACAGGAGTACATGGATTTTAAATAATGATGTGCATGAACAAATATTTTATAATAACACTGCGATATGCCATAAAAAAGTATATTAAAGTTTCATGGTGACTTAAAGCCTAAGTTAATATAGAGTGAGCTCTGTCATTCAGATGTTTGCGAACTGCGTTATTTAAAAATCAGTGATATTAATGAACACCATCAAACAAAACGTCAAGCAGCGATTTCCTGAAAGATTATTTGGACAGTGGTATGAGTGGCATAATGAAGGCCATCCCTCTAGCTGGGTACAAAATAAGAAAAATTCATCACCCATATTCCACCCAGCAGCACTCGCCTCGGAAAAGCGTTCACTCCCTGTACGGAAAATGCGAAGATGGGCAGAAGGGTAATAAATTTCAGCGATGCCTTGAGTGTGATAGTGTAATCCGTGCGAGCAATCACAGGAATAATTGATAAACCAGATAAGATTTAATGTTCCTGGCCGTCACTGTGGGACCGGGAACCTCTGACACTTTGACATGTATAGTGTGTGTGTGAAGTGTTTGCATAGGGATGAAGTGTTTGCATGACTGATGGATGCGTGTTTGGGCGCATGACAGCGCTGGTGCTAAAGCAAGCTGTTTAATTAACCCTACGGCGAGTGGCTTGTCACAAACGGCCATTTCTTCCTGAGTGAGACCTCAGATCTAAGGGAAAGGCAGGGATGAAGAGGAGGAGGGGAAAATGGCAATAATGTGGATTCACGGCGCAAGATTGCTTTTTTTATTCTATTATATGGGTCAGTGATCCGCATTCATTACAGAGATGTGAAGACATTCCGCTGTAGAACTAATGCCTTCTTCCTCGACACTAAGAGTAGTTTGTAGATTAATATGTGACACGTTAATATGTGACGCCATCATCGAGGTATATTTTAAACCGTAAATAAACGTGGCTTCATTGCGGACCTGTCCGTGCTTTCATTTAGCGAAAATGACAATGATCATGGTTCCGTATTCCATTAGATCAACTGAATTATAATCAATTAAAACCATGATTGTTCCTACAGCATTGATCTACTTCACGCCTGGCATTTCAATAAAGCCGACATTTAGTCAAGCACCAGCAACCCGTTTGTGATTTGAGCACGGGACGGTGAAGGGATAGATTAGCTCTAGGAAAGTTCAAGCAGAAACCCTAAATCAAGACTGAGTTTAACCCCCATTCATCTTGCATATTGATGGCCACATTCCCTCCCTCCCCTTGTCTCTCACAGGGATAATGCATTCTCCAGCCTGGAATTCTATCAGAGCGGTCTGCTTCGTCAGTTAAATCAATAGGCAGCGTATGGCGGCGGGTCAGCAGTCACATTCTGCACAGGGTTTCAGGCGGCAGGCTGATGGTTTGAGTGTAGGAAATTTGCTTAAAGCCCACACCAATTAACTTCAGGATGATGAATGCTAGGGGTGGGCAGAGAAGAACCGAGGGGTTCTGCCTCTTTTTGTGCGAGAGTCTCAGCTGCTTTTGGTAAATAATGGAGAGGGATGGGAGGGGCCACTTTTAGACAGATACAACTGGGAGCTTTGGGTCTGGGTCAGCCCACCCCCTAATGATTATGTCAATCTGTGTAAGTGAGCCAACATTGGAGCTGTCAGGACATAATCAGTCAAAGCTGGATTTGTAAAAGGCGCTGGGGAGGCGCACTAGACTGAGCACAAGACATTTGCATGGGGAATTGCCCTAATCTTTGGAGAGGAGGTGGCGCAGGGGTCAGACTCTTTTGTTGTGGCTGACAGTGAGCCCTGTTGAAATGAAGTGAGCAGCGTGTGTCTTCTCATCACACAGTTCATAAAGAGAGAGAGAGCAGATCTGGTGGAGGAGGGACGCTACATAATAGTGGGAAATCAGCACCAGGTTTTCACAATATGGAGACTATTTATCAAGTCCTTTCACTTCATGTCCTGCTACGTTCAACAAAAGAACAACAAAAAGCACTTTAAACAATTATTAACACACACATACAGCCCCAAACAAGTATTTAGGCACTTTTGAACACCTAAGTCACACTTAACAAAGAATGACTTTCATTGCATAATGTTTCCGGTTGTGTCAACCAGAAAAACCTTTTATTTTAATTCTGATCAATATCATTTACTACTGAAACGGCAAATGTTTAAAAAACATTTTTAAAACGTTGCTAAGCACGGACTAAAAGAGTGTCTGTGCTGAATTTCTGTATAATAAATGTAAAAACTTTTCAGTGCATTTTAAAGTGTGGCGTAAGTGGACAAATACTTTAACCACTGCACAATATAATAAAAAGGTTAATATTTAATTAATATGTCCAAGTTCTCGCTTATAAAAGCAGAAAAAGGGGAGATATATATATTCTTCTCTAAAGACTTAACAACAGCCACTCGACTTGGTTCCTGACCCCACAGACTCACGTAACTAAAGGTCAAAGCACTTCGTGAGATGCTGCCTTGGTTAGTGACAACTCAATGAGTTTTTGAGAAGCAAGAGTGGAGACCAGAACATTTAAAGTGTCACATGGCTGTGAGGAAGATGATCGTCGTCATGGGGAGCAACAGCTGTTACACTTTGAACAGTCAGGGAGCAGATGTCACCCAAATTCCACAATATATTCAAAACACTGAGCAAAACGATAAAGGAAGATGTGTGCAGAAGATTCAGTTTATGTCTAAACAGCTCACATCTTATACAGGTGCACTACAGGATGTAAAGAATAGAAATATTAAGCGTAAGTTACTGCCAGAAGGCCACACGTTGACTTTTCTCTAGAAATGAGTTTTTTTGTTAAAGCACTCTGATAGCAACCACTTTCCTCCTACTGAAAACCTGCAGTTATCTGTGCTTTTTTGAAATAATAAGCCCTTCACATAATGATTTAAACATCTGCGCTTCTAAATACAATCAGTGACAGCATGTTTTGGTAAAAGAGTTCTTAACGCCCGTATTCTCAAGACTATTAACACAAAGCACTGCAGAAACACAGCTGTTTGGCTTTAAGCAGAAAGGGTACCTTTTAAAGCAATATTCCTTAAGAATGCAAGTTATTGTGCCTGTTCGCTACGGCAAAGATTACAATTACAATCTTATGAGAATGCCTTAAATAATGCATTAGTCTCTGTGCATATTCATGCGAACACTTGCAAATATTTTAAGAGATTAAAATGGACAACTCACCCAAAAAATTTGAATTGTTCCATCATTTACTCACCCTCTTGTCATTCCAAACCTGTTTGACCTATTTGAAGGAATACAAAAAAAATATTTTTAAGTATGTTGGTAACCAAACAACAGTGGCACCCATTGACGACTTCATTGGCATTTCTCAAATTATTTTTGTTTCACAAAAGACAAAACGTCAAACAAGTTTGGAATGACAAGAGGGTGAACAAATGATGGAACAATTCTCATTTTTGGGTGCACATTACCCCTTTAAGGATGCTGTAGGTTGAATCTACCACATTTCTACCATTTTAAATATCGTGAACCATTCAGTTTGTTACTTAATTGTAAAACAAGACAGACTCATGTGTACAGAATAGCCTCACGTTTAGAGTTATTATCACTCTGTAATGGACAAAAACAAAAAAGCTTTCTGCATTTCTCCACTGCAAGGTCTCCTACTGTGACAACAGCCTGTGATATCTCATTTAAGATCATTTACATGGAGTCATCATTCACTCCCCCTTTAGACAAAGCTTATCCATCGTTATAAATCAGCTCAACATCAGACAAAAAGCACCGGTCAGCAGTTTCTTCCTTTCAGTCTGTCTCTTCCCTTCAACAATCTGCTTCCAGCTCTTTAATGTGCTATCTTCTGCAAGGATAAGTATGTCCCCTATTTAACAAGCTTCGCAGCTACCTTTTCAATAGACTTTCTCATAAAACCAGAAAATTCATCTAATCAATCGCTTTTAGTATGTTATCTGTTTCTCCTGACAACTTAAGTCTCTATTGATTTGCCATTACTTTGTTAGATAATCTCTTGTCAGGGCAACATTATAAAAATTAAGCCATTTTCAGTCTTCATATACCTCACAGACAGGGTCGATTCTCTTAATGCGTTCTATTGTTTGTGTTATTTTTCTTATAAAAACGGACCCGCTTATTACGATTTGACTAATAAATCACTTTCAAACGCTGTGTATAATATGCCGACTTTTCTTTGGCATGATGTTTGCGTGGTACAAAGCCCTTATACACACTGACAAATGAGTCCCTTGTTTTACTTTAAACAGTTTTGAGGTAAATCTAAAAAAGAATCACAAATGAATAATAGTTTTTTCAATACATAAGTACCTGGCAAAATTAATACACCCTGTCCTAAGCAGGTGCAATGTGAAAACAATAATGTCGTGTGCCAGTACAGTCACAGTCAATCAGAACATATTTAATGTTTAATGAACTGTTATGTGGAACAGTATTTTGGACCAATAAGATTTGAAAAGGGACCACAACACTGCAGAAACTAAAACCGATTGAACAAAATGTGTCGCTCTTGCATGGTCCTGGCTGGGGAGGCCAAAAACAGCTATAAGTGCTTGACGTTTATGGTGTCTTGCCTGGTTAGAACATGATGTCTGCAGATTAAGTCATTTCTCCAGATTAAGTCATTTTTGCAGATTAAATCAAGTATGGAGATTAAGTCAAATCTGCAGATAAAATAAGATTATGTAATTGTATAGTGGTGCATTCTATAATATGTCTTAATCACTGATGCTCTGACCTCCTCAGTTTAGAATAGCAGCAACTGGATCTAATGTGATCATGTGATCAGAAACTCAAGGCTCCAATGGGTTTAATGCAGTATAAACATAACCTATCAGAGCCTTAGGGATTCTTTCCTAGCACATGCGGCATGACATTTAACTGGAAGACACAGATCTATCTTCTAATACACACACACACACAATACACACAATACACACCTGCATTAACATGGACCACGTGTAGTGGCCTGACCCCAAACATCAGTTCCTCTCCTCTGTGTGTAGGTGCCTGGGGTTTCTTCCTCTGCCCCGAGGAGCCCCTTCATTAATCGCCCTCGTTCTGGGGGAGGTACTTAATGCACACACGCGACAATCGGCAGGGCTGTAATTGCGTTGTCAGGGGCCAAAAAACAAGCCTGCTCCTCCAAACAGACATCTGGCAAGGAGGCAGAGAAAGCCATGTTGTTAGGAGAGGGAGAGCAAAGCAAGACAAATAAAATTACTGCTTGGGTTGTGAGATCGGTGGGAGCCCAGGCTGGCTAATCTCACCAATGGGAGAGCACGCCTGTTGTAACCCAATTACAGGAGCATAAGCAATTTGTTAGACACTTCACATAATGTAACAATTTCCCAATAAACTCTGACTTGTAATAACATTGCTGAGTGAGTGCATAAATTCTAAAGGAATGAAGGAGGTTTGAATGCGGCAGCTGCGGGCAGAGAGTTCGCAGCATCAGCAGTATCGCTCACACTAACACTGCGACCTGCTTCTAGTCTCTGTTGTGTTTAGATAGGAAGAGGATGGGACAAACAGGAGTATGAGGGGCTTGCATCCACAGTTTTCAGCTGCCTACTCATGATAAATGGAAGATGGATAACATAAGCTAGGCAGTTATATATTGTAAGATTAAGCAAATGACATTTATTGCCATATTGTTAAATCGTCAGTTATCACAAAGCACAGGGATTTAAAGTACTGTAAACTATGATTTATAATTTAAAAATATATTTTTTCATATAAATCCACATGGCTGTACTATGCTCATTTACACATGCATAGTAATTTATATACATTTTTAATGTATATGTCGTGGTTATATTCAAAATCACAATAATACTGGCAAAAAAAATTCTAGCTCAAGTGTTAGCTGTGTTTAATGACATCACAGAACATTTCAAGTCTGTGTTTAATGACATCACAGAACATTCTAAGCCTGTGTTTAATGACATCACAGGACATTCCAAATGAATGAATGTTGGGTTCCTGGCTCTTAACAAACAGGACATGGCTCCTGCAACATTGAGGTCATTGGCTTAATATGCAGAAAACACACAAATTTGGAAAACTTGCTGCCAAAATGTAAAGTGATGTTGCTCTTATGGTTATTCTCTGCTCAGTCTGTAGGAAGCAGAAAAACAACATAGGAATCATGTGAATCTGAAGTACGAAAATGTTGAAATTCTTACAAGCTTGGTACACTAACAAACGTTTGCCTTATCTCAAGGATATCATTGCCTTCATGAATGCCTCTGTGTTTTTCCGGGAGGCCCACTAGGGGGCCTTAACAAACTTCTGAGGCGGCCTCAAGAATGACTTTAAAATGATTAAATCAACTAAAAATCAAAATATTTCTTAGTGTTTCGCTATTTTTATAACAAATAAATACAAATATGCCAAGTACTAGAATATTTTATTGGGTAAAAATTGTGAAGGGGGGGGGGGTCAAATATTGTTGTGGACAATGGGAGGCCTTGAAGTCCGAGCAGTGATTCTTAACCTATTTATGTAAAAGACAAGTGTGGACAAATCAATGAATCACCAGCAAAGGTATATAAATTGAAACAAATCTGTCCACAATCACTATTCTACTGTACATACACTAACATTACTAGAGTGAGCTATTGTAGCGCAACTGTATTCAGCCTTACATTTGCTCATATTTAAAAGCTATTTTATTTATGACAACAAATGACTCCGATTTCCTTCATGTCTCCGTGTTATTAAGCTACATGTGTGTGCTTGGTATACATTTAAACATTTCCCTGTGAAAACAAGTGTACCTGACAGTGACATTAGCTAAAAGCTCATGGTTCTGTGGGTGACATATGTACTGGCTGCGGCTCAACACAGTTTGGCAGACAGTGAGAGAGAAAGCAGGGTAGAGGGAGAGAGAGAGGCCATTCCCCTGTGAGTGAAAGCAAGCAGTCAAGGTCGGAGGAGATCAGGATGGGGTTAATGAAATGATGACAGCAGGGGTAAGAGGGAAAACTCCAGCGGTAATTTACAAGTCTCTCCCCTGTAGGGCTGAAGGTTACACTGGGCCCTGTCGGGAAAAGCAGGAGAATGGGACAATGCGATGGATCTACAGCATACTTCACACCCCACGGGCTGACATACAACGCTCGCTTATAAACGCATCAATCAAACATTGCATTAAATTAATGCCAGATATTCAGTGAAGAAACTTTTACCATAACTATAATTTGAGTTGCTATTGTTGTGATGGATCAGGGTGTTTATAAATTAGAAATATGCTCCCTAAAGGAAGAGTTTACACCAAAACAACACATAAGCAACATGCAGAAATTCACGTTATTTAGCTTTGCTTGACGTGTTCATAAGAGTTTGAGAAAGGTAGCTTCATAAATGTATGATTCATTAAGTATTTAATCCAGTTCAACAAACTGGTGTAAATGATTTGTTTGCAAATCAGACTTATCTGATTCCTTGCTAGAGGGAAAAGGACTCTTTTCTCTCTCTCTCTCCCTCTCTCGCCATCTTTTTTTTACTCTTTAAAAATCACTAACGTTCTTCAGATTTCATATAAAAAGATACTCCATTTGGCCTAATTTGGAAAAAAAGACACTCACATTGCTAATCTTATTACGTTGCGACACAAGTAAAAGCCCAGATGTAAATGATTGTTGTAATTAGACTGCTTTAAATTACAGCCCTAATTCCAGAGGATGTCCCCCACCATTCATATGCTGCTGACCACGCTAGAAATTTCTCCCTGATGGGACTCCTGGCTCTGTCATAAAACTATCTGAGGTGTAATCTTCAGCTGATTTACCTATCGTTTCCTCACCATCGGCTAATAAAAAGGGCGAGACCGCCGTGGTTTCGTGGGGCTAGTTTGTGATTAGGGATGCATAATCGTAGCCTTCTTTGATCGTTTCCATGCCTTATAACTTCTTGCATATATAATGATAGGGACTCGTGAGACAGACGGAGTGCAGTGTAAGCAAAGAGGGTTTGGGAGCGAGGCTGGGCTGCAGTCTTAATCTGGCTCTGGAGACAAAGCATTTATGATGTACATCATTGGCTGAACTGGAGGTAGGACTAATTATAGTCATCCCGCATGACACATCCTGAAGTATTGACCATTTGTTCTTTTTGGTTAGATGGGGTGCTAAGCACCAGAAGAGGAGCTCTCAGCTGTCTGAGGAAAGCTGATGAGTATGTTAAAAACAACAAGAACCCTTGTGAGAGATAAGCAAATGAAGTTACTGACTACTACAAAGTCAACAAATTACACCTGCTTTTTTAACCCATGTTCCAGGGCAACAGTTTTAACCTGGCTAGGCTGCCCCAACAATTTTAGGATGTAAAAATGTTGCCCTACTGTTTTCATTAAGTAACAAAAACATTAAAAGTGTTATTTTTAATTTTCTAGGAATGTTCAAATAATTTTTTCAGATACCGTATTTACGTTATTGCTTGGTTATTAGAATGTTATTCAAACTGTAATTCTGTAACATTTTTAAATGTTACTAACAACTTAAGAATAAAGTTTTTGATATATATGATATAAACCATTAAAAAAGTCCTACTAACATTACTACGCAAGACAGTTACGCATAACTGGTTTTGATAACTGAAAGAACCTGTATAGAACGTTAATCAACATCCTGAGAACATTCCATGTTAGCAGGGGCATTGTTGCTTTCTACTTTCTGCCTCCTACCGTTGTTCTGACATTTGAATCAGGGTTCGCTAGTGCTCACTGAAAGTTCAAGGCATTACTCACAAAGTAAAACTGTGACACTGACATTAAAGTATAAATAGATGTGTACTCCTCTTCCACCACGCTCTGAGGTGGAGATAATGAGATGCTATATCACCATGATGAAGGGAGGGAAAATCTGATTAAGATGTGTTTGCATCCACGTCTCAACTAACTGCAAAACTCATAAAACGCATTTGCTGTCTCCCCCATAACTAATGGCTGGTTTTCACAGCTTTGACAGCGAGCCGTGTGTGTTATTTTGTCCGGGTATTATAATAATAATGAGAGCAAATTAGAACAATCAATTTCCATGGGTGGTTCTTGATTGGGGATGATGGGCAATATGGCACTGGGTAATCCATCTTCCTGGCCCTGTCTCATTAATGGCTGCGTCGCCGCGACAACAGCCAATGGCAGCGCGGCGCTATGAAACACATGGGGGCACCATTCTGTGAGCCTATGTTCAATTAGCAGTGGCGGCGATAAACAGAGTGATGTATGTAGGCTCACAGATGCGGCAGCTTGAGTTTCGAGCCATTTAAAGCCCCTGTATGTATCCTCTGTGCTTTGATGCACTCACGTGAGCTTGCGCGACGCCCTCACTGAATATTCGCTTAACAGCAGTTCTGTTTACAGGGAGTGCTTAAAAATGAACACATTACACGAAATCACTCAATCGCTGTTTGATTTTACAATTTACAGAATGCAGCTGTGTTTATGTAAATGAGGTGTTTATGTAAATGAGGTGTCCACAAGAGGGCTTCAGTGGTTTTTACTAACAGGTCAATAGTCATAAGGACGTTCGTTTTATCAACACCACAACTGTCGACCAGAAAGAGCTGCACAGTAAACTCACCATACTGTCACAAGTTAACAGCAAAAATAGGATCTACTCTAAAGATTGCAGCTTTGATATATATAAAGCTGAGATACTCGAGCCTAATTGGTCAAACACAGCATTTATTAGTGTAATACTTTTAAATACTGTAATACTTAATACTCTTATAACCGTAATTACAATTGACCATTGACCCAGGAAACCAATTTTTCTTCTCGCATAATAAAATTATAATTCAAATTATATATATATATATGTTAATCTACCTATATATATATATATACAAGTGCTTATTTTCTAGTTAATAAATGAAGGCGAGTACATAAGGTGTAATTTTTAACAACAACTGGCAACGTAAAGCAAAAATATTTCATCCATACCTTTAAGCTACCTTTAAAAACTCACTTATTATGGCATCATTACAAATAGATCATAAACGTATAGTGCTATACAGTGTCTAGAATGACCCCAGATGGTTCCACTAAAGTATGCAGAAGATTTTGCCCACCCACTGCACAAAGTGTAGAGTAAAGAGCTGTGAGCTTTTGTAACTCTAGTCATTACCACAATTTAGCATGTCCATCTCTTACATATTACTGTAGAAATTAATTTGCGAAAACATCTAATCTGTTATAAAAATGTGATTATAAAGCCACAAAGAACAACAATAAAGTCCTATTTTATAACATAAATTACATACAATTTATGCAATTTATTAATGTAATTTATTACATAAAATCATGTTTTAGTCCATTCGAGTATGTCACCAAATCAGACCCCATATTTGTCTTTCTAATACTAACAGGCCCGACTAGAAAAATAAGAAAGTAAAATAAAGGCCAGGCAGTGTGTAAAAATGTGGACCTACAATATGCATTACAAAAACTGCAAACCCAAAAGCCTTCAAATAAAATCCATTCTGACGGCAACTGGATTGGTATTTCCCATCATTCCCAATATTTCCGTATCATTCCATACTTGCATAAAATGTCATTTGGATTGCTCTAAAGCACATGTTCTTTCTTCTATCTATGGACAGAATATTATTTCAAAACATAATTGATTTTCACAAAAGCAGCATGAAGTTGTTCAGTCTTATGACAGATCAGTCAGATCTTGAAGCCCCCGAGGAGAAAACAGGCCAATTACAAAGATCTCTGGAACTGTCATAGTTTCATACATAATAGTTTGTAATCGGTAGTGTGTGGTCATGATGACAATGATAATATCAGTTTAAACTTGTGACTTTTAAAGAGCTACTGGAGGTTGTATATGCTGCCTTCGCCTGAACAACACAGCAAACTCTATAACACACGTTAAAACTATTTAAATCAGCTTTAGATTGGCCAAGTTTTTTATTCTAGCATTAACCTCGGCTACTTTGTTTCACATCAGAACGAAGCTCATTTTAACGCACTACTGAACAGATTGGACATCTCATTTCAGCATTAATCCGGCGAATCTCCTCTGGTTAGTACAATTATAACCATGAGAATATGTAGTTAAAGAAAGAGGATGAGTTTGTCTCCTGAATGGGTTTGCCGAAGCTAATGGAAGTCAACAACGTTCTTGACGGTGATATAAACACGCTGTACACTATAAATATCACCTTTTTGCGTTATGTGCTGTCTGTATTACTCACTACATTACTGCAAGGCCCCTTCGTTCAAATGACCGCTGTCTTTGTGAATTCATTGAACTAATTGATTTCAGCAGGAGTCACGTTGTTGGCTATCATGTGATTGTACAGGCATGGTTTTGTTAAGCGCCTCGCGCCTCTGGACCGCAGTGAGGAAGGCGGCTCGTGCTGTCATTCAGACGATCTGCCGGCTGTCCATTCAGTGTGACCACGCCCTCTGATCCAAGATGAAGCCGGTGGTCAACCGGTAGCAGCAATCACGGCCAGTATACACTAACTAAACTTTACGCATACTTTTGTGTATCTCAAGAAGTATTAAAAACAAAAACAAAAACATGGCTGAAGAGCTATTAATCACGACGCCAGGCGCAATGACATCGGTAAGTACTACCATTTTCATCAGCGAGACATCTGTATTATGCTAAATAAAACTTTGATTTTGTTATAACACTAATGTTTGTAAAGACAACTCGCTCTAGTTGTTTTATATTCTCAACTTTGATAACATCCATTTGCCATATATGTCTGTATCGGCTAAAATAGTTCGATTTTAAAAGAGTTAATTTGAATGGTTATTCAATTTAAGTCATAGAGTTAAGACATAGAGTTTTTAAAAAGGTTTTAAAATGTTTAGTAAAGTCGATTATGTTTAATATAGACTAATAATTTCCTTTACTACAACGGTGTGTCGAAAAGGAAATTATTTAATAACTTACAGAAATTAATTAATGTCACAAGACATTTTCTCAAGATCTTTCCTCACGTGCAGGTCAATACATGAGTAACTGCGTCTGACCACTTAGTGGAGCAAATTAAATTTTCAGTGTGTCCACTCATGATCTGAAGCGTCACGCTATTGAAGTCTCACTATAAGAAAAAGCTTTTCTCTCGTCCTCTGGCTTGAACTGTTGCTTGAACTTTTAATGTTTTAGAGATTATAAGTCTTTGTTTAGAATAGAAACGAATAGCATAGAAAACAATCGAATAAAATAGAATTCAATTATATTCTGCTGTATTCTATTCTACGCTGTTCTGTTGTATTCTATTAATGCTTGTATATTACATATTATATATCTACATATTCGTATATTGCTATTAGTATTCCAAATACTAAACACTCTTAGACAAAAATATCCATTTCCAATAATGAATTAGGCCTCCTAAATAACTTTAAAAATGTATCCAGGAATACTAAAGTAACTCAGACTTAACTGTTAATGTAATGCTGTGCGTTAGGGCCTCTTTAACAATTTAAGTAGACGGTTCAAATGTGTTAACAATATCTTTGTAATGTCATTCATGGGTTGTAAATTCTATTAAAAATTCACAATACAAATACAATAACAAATACAAATACAATGTTAGATTATTAATTGTGTTATAACTGCATACTGTGTGTATGCTTCAGCCTACAGCTTAATAGATGATACTTAATAGATGTCACCATATTGCTCTTTAATAGCACCTTACCTCATCCCTGCTGGCAGTGGCTTTCCTCACCTCCTTTGGTAGCTCTATGCTCTATGGATACAATTTAGCTGTGGTCAACTCTCCTGCTGGGGTAAGGGCTCTCTAACACACTTAGTGACATGATTCTGTACCAAAGTCATCCAAACAGGTAGTCAACAACATGGCCAATACACGTACCATCACCAAATGTTTCATAAATGTAACTTTCTTTTGATTGGCCTTCAGCAGAGAGATTCAAGTCTGTGACATTGCCTCACAGTAGACTGGAGGAGAGAACAAATATAGTGACCTGAACAGAAGAGCTACTGAGGCTGGATCTCAGGGAATTTAGCCTACTTAACATGGGTTCTACACATTCTATACATTCTTGTAGAACTGGAATTCTAAAAGGAATTCTGGGATACTAATGTACATTTTTATTTATAAAAATCGTTAAATATTATCTTGGAGTATTTCATATAAAGTATTTTATTTATATTTATATACATAACATCTATTTAAATGGAGAAAAAAGCTTACACAGCACAAAGACATGGGATAATAATGAGATTGTTTTCTCCAGTTTTCCCGAGACTTTCCCCAGAAACTTGAAGAAACAAAGTGTTGAAGCCGTACTTTTATGTTTCTCTTTTTTATAGAAGACTCAGTTAGATGTTATTTGTTCATCTTGGCTTGTCAGGCATTTTGTGCTGCAGTGGTTGCCTCTAGCAGCTCTTCATGTATATAAGTAGAGACCTATTTGCCCTGCCCCATTAGCCTGTTAATGATGAAAATATTTAAATTTTCCTGTCTCCTGACTGGCTGTTATATACCCTACTTAAGTGGCTTTGTTTTGTGTTGTTTTTCTTGGAACATCGTGTGCTAATGAAGATGATTTAGTTAAGAAAACCAAACATTATGACTGAAAATCGTATATATTCTGATGTGGACGCTCTATCAATATTATCAGTGGTCTATTTTATATGAACTTGGTTGTTTTAGTTCGGTATTATTGAGTCGATTGAAAGGTTGTGATAGGGTCCCTTTATTAATAGACTTTAGGCTCAGTTATACCATTTTTCCACTTTATTAAAAACTGTAGCGTTTCCACTAAAATTAATTTGAAATGTAATAAAAAATCTGGATATTCTTAAACTTAATAAACTGTAACCTTACTTAAGCAGGCAAAGGGGAGAGAAAGTGAGTGACAGAAAGAGAGTAAGCAGTGATTGTCACGAGACAGAGGCCTGAAATTGACCTTTTAAGTATTTTTATTTAAGTATTTTTATGTATTAATTGACTTCCTAAGCCTATAAATATGTCACACTTAGTAGTAGCTTTGAACTTTTAAATTAAGTATTTGAATGAAAAAAAACATTTTTGTAAGACTCATGAAAAGACTGGAATGTTTGAGCATGCTTAGGTCTATAAAAGCTGCCTTTCTGTGTTCATGAATGAAGTTTTACAGTGTCTTGTGTGTTAAATTGAGAAGAACAAAACGTATGGTTAATTTTTTGTTATTTTGGACCTTGACAGACCCAGAGGGTTTGAAAAAAATGACAGAATTTTCAGTTTTTAGTGGACTTTAAATGCTGTGTATTAAGGATCAAATCTGTGTATTAGGCAACAGCAAACTTGCGTGTCCAAAGTATAGAACATATTTTGCTTTTTTGTCATTTTTCTTCGTCGGATAAGACATACACACAGATGAGTCAGATAAGATAAGAAAATGCTTTCTTTGTGTCATTTGTAAGCCATGATATAGTCCAGTAACGATTCATCTTAAATATCTCTCTTACTTTCTCCCATTTCCTTGTTACTCCCAGTACATCAAAGACTTTTATAACCGCACAGTGGTAAGTCGGAATGGGACAGGACTGAACGAGGAGGCCCTGACGCTTATGTATTCGCTCACCGTCTCTGTGTTTGCGATTGGAGGCCTGATCGGTTCGTTGATGGTGGGCACGCTGGTCACCAAATTTGGAAGGTAAGTCAGGAGGAGACCCATAACATCTGGCATGGCGCGGTCAGTCTGCCAGGAATTCCTCCGAGTGTCAAGGCCACTGAGGTGGATTGTTTCTCATCTGTCACCCCTCCTGACCTCTCTGACCACACTGAACGACCTTGCCTTTGTAAATGGCCTTGTTTCGCACTTTGGAAAAGAGTAGCCTCTAAGCTTCTTTGTTCTTGACTCTCCTTAACTTTCCAAATGACCACAGCTACGATTAGCTTTTAAATACGTCTGAAAGCATCCGATTGTGCGTGTAGAGATGGAACCGCCAATGCCGCCATTTCCGACTTTAAACGAGGAGGCCTATTTTGCCAAAGGAAATGAGAAAATATACTAGCAAAATAGTAGCTGGGGACCCTAGCTTGCACTGAGACCAGGGTATCAAATTGTGAGGCAGTGGAGGCCCCTGATAGTCTGAGGCCCCAGGGCTCTGGCCCAATTAATAATCCGGCCCTAACTTTATCTGATTCGTTAGCCATAGCTTACACTTTTACTTTGTGCTCCTCAAGGACTCTGGAACTTCTCCTGTCTGGTGTGAGTGTCTATGAGTGGCGCCACAAGATTTGACTGCAGACATTTAAATGCAAATGAAAGACAATGATTCATGACCCTATTTATTGTTCTAATCAATTTCAGTCCTGCAAAATGTTTTATAGCGGTGAAGTGATCATACCGCAGAACACGGTGCAGCCGTCTGTAAATCAGGGGGAAAGTTTACAACTTGATAGAACTAATCAAGGAAGGCAGCTATTTCACCCAGCAGCACTGTCATGGAACATCAGTTATCTGGTTTTGATAGTTAAACTCCCAGGTGGCTGGCTATTGAGCATGACTGTCCCAGCTTAATGAACAGTGCCTGAGCAGGACTCCACATTGTGTGCTTTTGCAGGAAAGGAACAGTGGTCAACTCTACTGTACTGGTGTTCTTAGCGGGATCACTCATGGGATTCAGCAGGATCTGTGGCTCGCCTGAAATGGTCATCTTTGGTCGTTTTGTAACAGGGATACATTCAGGTATGCCCTGTAAAAAAAATAGAAATCGAATAGCTAAATCAAGTTTTTAAAGCTGCAATCCATAACTTTCATTTGGTTAAAAATGATCAAAAATCAGTAATGGAGCAAATACATAACACATCAGCGTTCAGAATGGTCTCCTTACCCTGGTTCACAAATGTAAACTTTTAATAATGAATTATAATTTGAGATTTCTCAGGAAATGTCCATTTGGATTCATTTGACTTTAGCAAATAGTCATCTGCAAATGTATGTTTCACACAGAAATGGCGACAGAGAGGCAAAATTTACTGATTGGCCCTTTAATAAGCTGAATGACCTCTGCTGTTATCTCATCTCCTTCTCCCAGGTATCTCCCTCAGCGTGGTGCCCATGTACCTGGGAGAAATCGCTCCTAAAAACCTACGAGGCTTCCTGGGGCTCATGCCCAGCATATTTATTTGCATTGGGGTTTTTTCAGCTCAGATCTTGGGCCTGCATGAACTTTTGGGAAAGGTACAAGAAGAAAGATGTAATGTATGATTTGACATCATACATTACATCTGGTTATGGTTGATATCTCTTTCATATGAATGAATTGAGTTAAAGCCATGCTCAATATAACATTTTATGTTGTTTGACTGGCAGGAGGAACACTGGCCCCTGTTTCTCTCCCTTGTGGTTGTTCCCACCTTTATCCAGCTGATGCTGTTACCATGGTTTCCAGAAAGTCCGCGTTACCTGCTGATTGAGAAGCACAATGTTCATGCTACCATCACTGGTGAGAGAAATGCATTTTGCTTTGGAGTTTTGAATTTTAATGGAATTTTAATCCCACCCAACAGCAAACCTGTCCTGCACTGGTCAACATTTTGCAGATGATATACAGAAGGGTTGTGTTGTCCTTTAGCTCTCTTCTGGAGTTCTAAGCATAAATCTTAGTAAGGTTTTTGCTTAAGACAAGAAAAATGATTAATTGTTCAATGCGGTAAGAAAAACATTAAAATAGAAAATGCAATATTCCCTGAAAACATCATAAACTCTCTAAAGTCTTAATATTTTATGCAGTTTTGCTACTGCGTTAAATTTGTTTTGTTAAAAGTACGTTGAGATATTCCAGCAGCGAAGGGGAAATTATTGTCATGTCATGCCTGCCAAATTACTTTTTACAGTGATCCTTCCTTGTAGCCACACAGTCTGCTGTATTTAATTATGAACTGTATGGGAAGCCAAATCCATGAAAAAAACAGTAATTACTGAAATGATAATATCAGTCGGGCAACACAAATAAACCACATACCCGGCTAACATGTTCTCAAAACATTGGCTAACATTCTCTAAAAGTTCTTTCAACATCATCAAAAGCATTTTTGCAGTAACGTTTAGTAGATGTTTTTTAACGTTATATATCATTCATTCCAAAAATGTTATTCTTAAAAACTTAATAGAACATTTAAAAACAACGCAGATAAATAAAAATGTTTGAATAATGTTCTTACAACCAAGCAATATTGTTAATACAATTCTGATTGTTTCTAGAACTACATTTACGTTTTTGTTACTTATTGGAAATGTTAGGGAAATGTTCATACAACCCAAAATTGTTAGCTGGGTTTGCGCGTTCCAAATGGTTATGCTATGGGGTTCTTGTGGGGAGCTTTTCATGTTAAAAATGTTGCAGTTTCCTGATACAGATGGGCATGAAACCATTGGCCTATGTTCTGTTTATGGTTGCAGCGTTAAAATGGTACAGGGCCAGATGTAACATCCAGGCAGAGATAGAGGAGATGCAGGAAGAGCAGCGCTCGCTGTCGTCAGTGGAGACTGTGTCTGTCTGGCAGCTGCTGCTGGACCACACTGTTCGCTGGCAGGTCCTTTCTGTGGTGGTTATCAACATCGGCATGCAGCTGTCTGGCATAGATGCGGTAAGGCCTGGTTAAGATATACAGCTGATATAACTGCTTTATAGTTAGCTACTGCAGCAACGTGCATATGATATGTAGTACATATTAAAATAAAAAAGCCTAAAAGATCTAGAGGTCTTTGATGCCCTGCTGAATTTCCATGCTGGTCGGAGCTGGTTTGGTTCATCGGTTAGATACGCATAACATGGTGAACCAGTTGGGCTTTCTGATGAAGCTGGTTGGCTGTCTAAGCTGGTAGGAACACCAGCAAACCAGCATCCTAGGCAGCAACATAAAGTATTTAGCCACAGAAGACTTCTTCCAGTGTCAAATAATCAGTAAAAAATCAACAGTGATTCCGGCTTGTGCAGCAGAACAGTCACTATGGGTCTGAATTTAAAGTGGCTAAAGATGTTTCTGTTTTATAATTTTATTTATTTTTTTGCTCTTTGGGAAGGTGTGTTACCTTCCAAAAATAGTTTAACTGCAGATTAATTATTCAGATGATTAAGAGTACAGAGCTGACAGAAATCTCATTCTTTACCCAGCAGAGCTTAACAAATTACAATCTTACTTTTTAGGAATGTGTTTATGACATCTAATTTGCACTGCCCTGCTAAAGCAATAAATATAGGCAATTTTTCAAGCAAATTAGATGCATTTTATTAATTGTGATGTAAATTGTTAAGACAGCAATTATTGTGATTTGACAGCTGTAATTTTGATTGATCTATAAATTCATTTGAACTCAGAACTGCTTGTTTTACAGTTATTTTAAGTTTTTCCCCCTTATAAAACCAGAAAAGAAACATCAGTCATCTGATGTAAAAAGTTTATTTTCAGGATTTTAAGAGCTGATACATGTGGACTTGCTATTGCTGTCTTTTACTTGCTACTGCTGACTTGTGTGTGTGTGTGTTGTGTATTCTGTGTTGTCTGTCTTATGAATAAGAATTCCAGTTTATCTCAAAAATGCTGTTGAATTCTTAGAACCATCCCTAGAGAACTTAAAGGTATGTCTCAGAGTTTAAACCTGGAAGTGAGTTTATGCATTTTTTTTGCCAGAAAGTTCTTGTAAGGTTAAATTGTCATCCTGAAATAGTGGCTTGTTAATTCTGGCCCACAAAAGCAATACATAGGTCATTATTTTAAAGCCACCAAAACTGGTGATTCGCCAGATGTATACAGTTTGCTAAATCAGAATTATTTTTATAAGTTTATGTACCATAATTCTTTCCGGTGATGAAAATCACACTGTGTTTCTATGGGGATTTGTAGGTGCAGGGTTTGCCTAGCACGCAGTAGCAGTCAGCAATTTTATCCTCTGTGTGTTCTTTGTTAGATGAGGATAGTCTACTCAATGTAGCACTGCCGAGTTCTTCTGTGAGGATGTGTACGTTTACTTCCTACTTCCATTAAGAAACATACAAAATATTTTAAAACATCAACACATCAAAAAAACATTGAAACATCCAGTTTTTAAGACATTGCATTAACATTATTGCTTGGTTATAAGAGCGTTATTCAAATGTTTTTAAAGCATTCTACTAACCACTTAAGAATAGCGTTAAAAAAGTTCTACTAAATTACTGCAAGTATGTTTTTGATAACTTTGAGAGAACTTTTAAAGAACGTTAACCAGTGTTCTGAGAATGTTCCCTGTTAGCTAGATTTGCCCTGTGGGTTTTAAGATCAAATCTACATATTAAAAGACATTGACTGTAGGGCTCTTAGGAGACAGGTGACCCTGTAAGCATGTGTGTGTGTGTGTGTGTGTGCAGTCAGTGTAAATGGGGCTGACAGGTGGTGAGTCTTGGCTGACTTCAGCACGAGCAGCAGGAGAGAGGCAGGCTGCGTGTGTCCTCTACACTCCCAGCAGCTCTCAAACCGTCTGTGTTCTCTCTGATTACCCCCCTGCCTAACCTCACACGCAGCCCTCCAGCTCTCAAATTGAATCTGAAGTGTTGTACAACGTAACTGCTTACAGTCATGATATGCCACCTGTACAAGCCAAAATCACTTCCTGTGCCTCTCCCACTTTTCTCATGCTTGCATGTCTCTCTTCTTCTGCCAGATTTGGTTTTACACCAACGACATCTTTGAGAATGCTGGGATTCCAGCACCTGAGATCCAGTACACCACTGTAGGAACTGGAGCTATAGAGATCATTGCAGGTCTTATTGGGGTGAGTTTTCCTATTTAATAAATGCTTTCATAAAATGTAAATGCTTTGTGTATCACAGCTAATATATAGTGTTAACAGGGACATGTGAAAGATTGTCTGCTATAGCTGTAAATTTGGAAGAATTTATAATCTGCTAATGTGGGACATTTTATGCACTAGCAAGTTCCAAAGATAAGCAAATTAAATATTGCTGGAATTGTTAGGTCATTTTCTTGCTCTTTAAATACAAAAAAAATCATCTGGGCTAAGTTGCTTTGTTCTTTTAATCTGGGACAGTTTGCTTGGGAAAGTAAAGTGAGTTGAGTATTTCACCTTTTTTTGTAGTTCAAGACTAATAAATGTGACAGTGAGTGATTGATTGAAGATAAAATGAAGAGATGGATGATGAACATAAAATGAGAGATTAGTTTCATAAGTGATGTATATTTTCAAGGCCACTGTAACACGGTGTGTGCTCGCCATGTTATTGTATTGCCTAAACATTGCAATATTATTAAAACATAAATACAATGTAAAGAAATGCTCGATTTGAATTCGAACAATTTTGAATTGAAACAACGAATAACTATTACAAAAGAATTTTTTTCTCAATCCGAAACATGTACATACTGTACAGCAGATGACCATCCCATAATAGCCAAATATGTCTTCCAACATCCATGGTTTTAATATGTGATCCATTCCACATTACCTTATGATTATCCTAATTCCCCGTCTTTGACAGGAGGTCCAGCGAAATTGTGTATTAAAAATCACATGGTGTGTTCACTAGAGCTGAGAATACCAGCGGATAGATCATCTCTCCACATCTCAATCGTGTTCATTTTGCTCTTTCTTCAATCCTCCCTGTCTCGCGTTATGCATTTTCTCCGCAGTGACACTCATAAAAAAACACGAGATAAGATGAGCATTAGAGAGAAGGATGTGTCTTGTTTTCACCGGCTCCATCTTTGGGTCACATCTCAGAGCTGTAATGAAGGCCAGACGCAGTCTCTCTCTCTCCCAGTTGCATTGCTTAGGCAGGATTTAGTGATGCAGCAGCAGCAGCCGCAGAAGAAGAGGCACGCTGTTAGTCAGAGAAACTCATTGCTGTCAGTGTCAATTGGCCCTCGCATGGGAGGCGAATGGCACACGGGAGGAAGGCTGGAGATTGGTTATAAAATTACAGCTATTCATTCTTGTGTCAGCTGCAGCCGCCTTTAAGTCAACAGCACGGAGCTTTAGCTCTCAATTTTAGCAGCTCTTAATGAAAAACAAGGTTTCGCTTTATGCTTGCAAACCATTTGCGTCAGAAAAACTCCAAAAGTCCTTTTGGTTTATCGGTTACTAATTAATCTGATAGGTAGGGCCCTTTTTGCTCACCTCTGTTTCTCTTGCAGTGTTTCACCATAGAGCGTCTGGGACGAAGGCCTTTGATAATTGGAGGTTTTGGTGTCATGGGAATGTGTTGTGCTGGGATAACACTCTCTCTCATTCTTCAAGTAAGTGGACTAAAGCTTAAAGCTGCAATCCATAACGTTTGCCTCTCTACCGCCATCTCTGTTTAAAACATAAAATTGCAGGTTATTTTACGAACTGTTCTTTGCATATGTAAAAGCCAAGCTGACATTTCCCAGGAAGTCTGGCCTGATTAAATCATAAATTATAATAATTTTTAATTAAACTATAAATCATTATTATGAGCGTACCATTGCAAATCATGGTAAGGTAAGTGTTCTGAACACCAATCTGTACTTTTGTACTTTTATTTTTAACCAAAAAGAGTTACTGATTGCAGTTTTATCTGTACCTTTCAGTAATTACATTGGCTGTTGAAATAACTGTTGGCAAAATTAGCTGGCATATGTTTGTCTTTTTGCTTGTTTCCATATGAACATGATTGTATTATCTTTACTCAGACCCACGTTTTGTTCATGAAGTATGTGAGTGTGGGCTGTGTGGTTGGAATCATCGCTGGATTCTGTATAGGGCCAGGTGAGTTCTTTATATAGCTCCCTTACTTAATAATTTAATTTACATGGCCACATCACATTCAGTCATGCATAGACGCAGTCAGTAGAGAATTGCTTCAACTGGATGAGTAGTCGTCTGCTCTTTGACCCCAAACTCCCAGATGACGTCTTCAAATAGTGAAATAGCGACACCTGGAGGAGGAATTTTGGAAAGCAGCATAAATTGCAATTGATCAGTACAGACTGGTTCAGTTCAGTTCTGTTTGAGCTTTAGCAGACGTTTGTTACAAGCATTCAGAAACAAAAATATATATTTTTTTGTTTGTATGGTAATATTTTATCTGCTCAGAATAGTGCAAAGGCTTTCAAACTTTAAGAACCAAATGGTTATAGTGCTGAAAATATTATTATTTACATTGTGATGTTAATAAAATTCAAAATTATGTACAAATGCACAAGTTTCATACATTTAATCACGGGATATATAATTTCTCAGGGAATTAGGCAACAGGCCTGTATTTTACATTTTAACATGCATGTTATTTAATGAAATCATGTTATTTTTTAACATTATAAAAGCAATACTGATTTAAATAACATTTTAAACTGTTTTACTTTCTTACAATAAGCACACAATAAGATTAAGGCAGTTTTTTTTTAAGTTTATTGTCACTACATACATTAATACAGTTTTTGTTTTATTCCAAATCATGTTACAGACATCCTACACATTAAATGCATTTTAACTGTATTACATTACGTGTGTTCAGTAACAATGCAGTTGAGGAGGATAAGACATTGTTTATGAGTTTAAAAGAGTTTCCGAGATGAAAGTTTCAAAGTTAAAGTGTGTACTTTGCTCTATTATTTCTGTGCAGTCGTCAGAATTGTGGTTTATGCACATAATAAGAGCAGAGAGGAGAAGCTCTGTTGCAGTGATGAATGAGACTACAAGTGCTTTACTGAATTGATGCATTATCCAACCCAACTCCAAAATCTATAATTCATTCTCAGGCCCCAGTCTCAATCGGTGTAATTACGTCTTTAATTAGGATTTTTTATGGCTCATTGTTCATAAACAATGATGAATATGGCTTTTTAAGACAAAATCCTGCATGAACAATGAATTACAAGCAGAGTTCCTTATCAATTTAACTGCAGCACGCCTCCTGCTGCAATTATCATGCACAAATAATGAAGCCATCGCTTGGCTTGTTCCTGAATTCATTACGTTTGAAATAACACCTTGTGCCTCCTTATTTTTCACTTGTAACCAAAAGGGATTAGAAC
>JAZGTJ010006166.1:0-25635 GCA_036877575.1 Botia almorhae | reverse complement strand
TAGGCACTGTCGTAAAGGGATTCGTGTCGTGTTTGAAAATACATTATCCCATCACACCTTAATTTATGCTGAGGAAACTATAAACAAGTCAAACAGGCTTTCCTGTAGCTCATTGGTTAGAGCATGGTTTTAACAACGCCAAGGTCATGGGTTCGATCCCAGGGATTGCACATACTCAGAATCAATGTATAGTATAATGCAATGTAAGTCGCTTTGAATAAAAGCGTCTGCCAAATGCATAAATGTAAATTTGTTGACAAATGACACTTGGGGTAAGTGATTGAATTTTCCTTTTTGAGGTTACTGTTTCTTTAAGAAGCGAGTCATGCAGCCCCTCCCCTCTGGTTTGGTTTCTTTTCCCCATGTACCTGGCAGGCCTGGTAGAGCAGCTGGTGCTCAAACTTCTTGATCCCCAGGATCTGCTGGAACATCTCGTAGAGCTGGTCCTTGCTCAGGATGAGCTCAGACGCGGCGCTGGCCGTCATGCGCTGCTGCGCCTTGCGTGGGTCCTCGTCTCCACGGTAGATGGTGTCAAACTTTGCCATCCAGGAGCTCAGAACCGTCTCCTTGCTCAAACCATCGATTTCTGGCAGGCTCCTGACACGTTTCTCGATGTGGCGCTTGAACACCTCACGGCAGTCCAGAGCTGATAAACCTCCTGTTTGGACCATCTTAGCCACGCGGTCGCTCTTTAAAAAAACCTGCAGGTCACACAGACATACAATTACATGTAAGCGGGTGATAAAAGCAGGAAACACTGCTGACCTTCAAAGCGTTCAGCTTAGGTGACTTCAAAAACATTTCCATCACTCTGCTGGAGGAAATTATGCCTCAGTGCTTTGCTTTAATATTCTATGCTGTGATTGATACAACATCATCCTACAGTGATATACTGCGCTAATATAAACAGCGACATTAAAGCCACACGTGGCAATGACAACTGTAAAAAATTTGACGCTTTGAAATGATGGCATCATTGTGGACAGAAGCGTCGTGGTTCTCTCTCTGTATTATTCAGAACATCTTTCCTAATTCATATCAGAATAACAGAAGAGGAACTGAAAAGGCTTTTGAAAATAAAGTAAAACATCTAACTGCGATCCATCTGCAGTTTTATAGAGGAGCAAGGAAAAGGTGATTCATGCTGTTTCTTAACAATTGGAAGCTGGCAGCTCCTTTTCTTTGTTCCTTTTAAAAGCCCGTCTGTCTTTCTCAGTTCAGAAAGACAAACAGAGCTCTAAATTGCTATCTGGTTCGAATCCAGGTGGCAATTTATGTTGGGCCTCTCTGCCTAAGGCCTGCTATGACAAACTGATTTGGAAATGAACTGGTCTGCAAACAGGGCTGCCACAGCTTTAGTGCTATGCTGAGATTTTACAGGAACCTGAGAAAAATGTCAAATTAAGAGAGATGAATCGGTCTGAATATATTCATTTATATTTAGGAATCCAATTTCATATTTGATTATAGTTTTGCTTTTAGTTCTACTGTAGTTTTATTAATATTTTAAATCAGCTTGTATTTTCATATTTTTAATTTTCATGGTTAACTTAAATTCTTGTTATGTGCTTTTGTCCTTTCATTATTTATTCATTTGTAATATTGCCATAGAAGATTAATACATTTTTATTAAGTTTTAGTTTAGTTTTTATTTATTTTCAGGTGATAATTTTAATGCCTCAGGTTAAACGTATTTCTAATCAAATAAACTTCATTTGATTTCCGTTAACAGATGTTTAAATAGCACATAAGTATTTGTTTTAGTTTACGTAAACTAGAATAACCTTGATTTCATAATAGCTTCGCGAGCGGTTCACAAATGACCTATTTCATAACAGCAGCCTGTTTAAACAGTGTCCTGTTGGCACTGCAGAATAAATTACAGATGTATATGTAAATTATTTATTTACTGTACAGTACGGTAATTTTTTCAGCTGGTGATTACATAAACCGCTCTTGTGAACGTTAAATTGCCACCGGCTCTAAAAAATATTTACTCCAATGACAACTAAAACAGAGAGTATTAAAGTATTAAAATTTGAGGCCATCTCGAGTGTTCTGACAACCACTTTCTGCCATATTGCGTAAACATCCATAGAAGACTAAACTGCAGCTACAGGAAGTAATGCAGTGACCCTCCCGAAACACTCAGATCCATTAGCATTGCAATCTCTTCACAGAGCATGTGTAAACACTTTTAAATGTGTAAACACTCACTGAATCTGAGATGTGTTTTTAGCCAAGGAGGGCCATCCCTGAAGGGCTATTTAGGCACTCTGTGGTAATTCACTTATACAAAGGTGTGCCATCATCTAAATGTTTGGTTAAATCTGCAGTGGGGTAACTACATTCGGGCACATTTTAAACACACAGTAGAATAATCAAGAGGTTGGTTTGTAATATCATTGTTGTCTGCTATCGTTAGTCTGAGCTAATAGCCTGAAGGAGAGGTTAACGTTGTGCCTTGACCTCACGCGGGCAGAGAACCTGAACTCGTGCTAATGAATTCACTGGACTCTAGAGGACAATCTGATGAAATCTCAGAAAAATGTCAAGAGTCTCGGGTTCATTCTACTTAATGTTCTTTATCAAATGTATGATGTTTCAAAACATTTACTGTTTTGTTTCTCAAATCTGCCATCTGTAACATTCGTCTCTCTACTGCCATCTCTGTTTGAATCACAAAATTGCAGGTTACTGACTTTTCTTTACAAACGTTGAAGTCAAATAAATAAAGTCATTTTCAAAGAAATCAGACCTGATCAAATTATAAATCATTATTATGAACCTATCGTTAAGAATCGAAGTAAGATAAGGAGATCGTGTTAAACACTGATCTGTTATGTATTTGCGTAATAACAGGTTTTTGTTTATTTTTAACCAATAAAGTTACGACGGCCTTAAATAGCAATAGCTTTTTCCCAACTGCAGAAATGCTTTTCAGGGGAGTAAGGATTTGGCTAGTTAACAAAACCTTTAGTGACTAATAATGCTTCAAGTGTTTACTTGAGCAGGATGATTTCCGCCAGTCCATTTCCGCCAATCATCTGCAATGATACTTCACCTCAAAGTAGCTCTGAACTGCGTTGATGAAGGCCTCATCTGCCACGATCTGTGTGTCTCCTTTGAGGAAAGACTCGAAACGATCCTTAGTGGTCTGCAGCTGCTGCTTGGTGATCTACAAAGAGAACGAAAGACAAAAGAATAGCACCGCTCAGATGAATTGAGATGAACTACACACTGCAAGAAAGACAAAAACGGTTCATAGGACCAGTCCATTTTTTGTAGTTATTATAGATAAAACCCATTCTGAATGTTGCATTTCAGTCTATAATGGTGTCTGATTTATCTGGTAATCAGATTTTTGCATCAGATATAAATGCAGCACAGAACAACAGCAAACACATGATCTGTTACAGCAACAAGATTGGAGATTTGTCAGACACAAATGACAAAGCACAGTGAGTTTCTTATTTTAGCGATTACACCTAATGCATCCTTGTTTTTACCCAAAACACACAAAGACAGACAGTTTCTTATGTCTACACTTAAAAATACTCTTTCTTCTTCGAGCCAAAAAAAATTCACACCCACCTTCTTCTAACTCAACAACACATGGTCTCTCCATCCTCGCAGCCAGATCTCTCTCTCACCCCTCTCTCACTCACGCACTGTGATTTTACCTCTCCCTTGCTTAAATTGTGTACATAAACCCCTTATAATTTTCAGATATGTAGGTTTTTCCTGCATAATACATATCATTTCCCCACCAGCCCGCTAAATCTTTTACCCTCTATCTTTCTCTCTCTCTTCCTCTGCCTGTGATTCATCACCATCGCTGAATGTCATCAGGATGCAGGATGACAGAGTGACGAACGAGTAAGCAACAGAACGAGAGTGTTATGAAGGAAAAAAAAAGAGATGAGTCGGCCAAACAGTCTCCTCCACCTCCTCACATCCAGTGCAGAAGCAAAGCACTGACACATATAGTACCGCTGGCCTTTATGGCATTGTACCAAAATAGTTACCCAGCTAACAGAGAACGTTCTTAGAATATTGGATACAATTATCTAAAAGTTCTCCTAAATTCTTTTTCAATAATCCTGCAGTAACATAAGTAGAACGTTTCTTTAACATTATAGAATGTACATCAGAGACGTTATTCTTAAATTGTTAGTGGAATGCTTTAAAAACATTAAGGAACGTCTGTAATGGTAATGTTACACGTCTAAAAAAATGGACATTTTAAACATTCCTAGATCTTTCCAAATAACCGTTTTTATGCTTTTGGAAACGTTATGGAAACATTCTTACATAAAATTGTAAGCTGGGTAATCAAACAAACGTAAACAAACATAAATCTTTAAAACTCCTATGCCATTGCATAGCCCTAAAAACTGGCCAAATTATTGACATGATATAAACTGAATAGGAACAGAGGTAATGTTATAAATGCATGACGAGAAGTGTTATTTACAAACACATGGAACAAACACTGTGCCAATATGCTGAATATGACAAATGCACAGACATAAACACATTAATGAAATGTCAGTGCAATTAACAACAGAGCCTCTTTTTCACAACACAACCATGTTGGGCTCGGCACAAGCCATGTTGATCGTTTGTCCTTATTGTAAATCTGTATTCAATGTCTCTGCTGTATTTCTTCTGTCTTTGCGCAAAAAAGGGAAAGGGTTGTTGAGGATTATCAGACCACTGATTGACCAATCAGAAGCATTTATGGAAAGTCGCATAATAAGGTCATATATTTTTATATGATCATTGCTGAACAGTACAAATAATCTGTGTTTTGAGCAATCGAGTTTCTACATAGATCTGCCAGTTTCACGTCTCTCGTATCACTCTGAGGTCTCTTTTTACTCACGTAATATAATAATTGTAACTTGTATCAATATTTAATGTCCATTTATTTATTCATTCAATAAGTAGCAGTGTAATAACTCTGTAGCAGGATGTACAATCACAAAGAACAAAAATAAACCCCTTCAGAGAGACACAAGACACTCTCGATCTGCTCCTGATCCGCCTGTTTATTTTGCGATAACGTATAGCTATGCATTTGTTTTTACCCCACTGTAAACTATGCGTGCAACATTCCTGTTATGAAAAGCAATAGATGTTACACATTGTATTTTTCCACTGGCTTACAGTACATTGTTGTTTTCTTGCAGAAATGTTCAAGTGTTTGCTCTGTCATGCATATGGTGGTTTAACAAGCATACAAAAAAAACATTAAGGTTAACAGGATGTTGTGTTTTTGCTGAACGCACCAGTGTGACAAATTCTAAAGGAAACAGGGTTCTCTGTGCGCGACTGTGTAGGAGGAAGGTGGAAAAGTACAAAGTAGCATGTGCCCGTGAGGCATCACAGCACCATCTGTGTGTTCGGCTCTCTGTTACTGTCCCTCTCTCCTTCACACACACACGCATGCACACAAACCAACACACGCACACACATACACACACATGCATGCACACACACACACACACAGAACAGTTGACTTTGTCTGCCTTCAGAACAGTCTACACACAGAATACTATAAAACTGAAGGACATCCTTCCGCCCTCAATATTTCAGAGTATGTTTTTATCTTTGTTATTTCTATAAAGATGTTTTCATATGAAGACACTTATATGAGAGTGTATTAAGACCCCATGAAACACAACATTCTTTCTTGCGTTAAAACATTTCCTATTCAAATGTAGAGCAGGATTTGCTACACGCTATAGATAAGGGCATTCGCATACGTTCTCATTTTAGATTTGACGCATTTGTAATTGTCTACGCCCCGTGAACAAGATGACTCACCAACATTTTATCCAGTCACCGATTTCAGTTTGTAAGAACGTTTCCTTAACGTTTCCATATGTTTCCTAGTAACGTTTTTTAAAATGCTGTATTAATGTTATTGCTTAGTTATATAAACATTAGCTAACGTTCCGAGAATGTTTCCTGTTAGCTGGGTTGGTCCATTTTGTGAGTTGTAAAAGTTTTTGGTCTACTTTCAATAATTCACCAGCATATTAATGTGCTTTTGGTGTTTAAAAGGTGTATCCCAATACAGAACATCGCTGTTGATGTATAATTTAATTAGGCTGTATCAAGCAGTCCTATATTTCTCTACATTGAGCACCCCGATGCAAGACTGACCAATATCCATCAGCAGTTTAATACAACCTCCCTCCCCCATCCACCATCGATTCCTTTCAGATTCCTCTTATCATGATTGTACTGTAACAGCCTGATTCATTTGTACACACGCTAGAGTAGCCAAACACATATTTCACAGGCAGACACAGGAAGAAGGCACACAATCGCATTTCTTTTTGCAGCTGAATTTGCATCGAATTATCTCCTCCTTCTAGTGGTTTAGCCATACAAATAAAAGTTATAATATGAAAATTAAGGCGTATAATCAAGGAAATGGTGCTTTGTCTCAAATTATGTTGGCATAATCTCCTACTGTTCAAAAACAGCATCCTGGCAGAGAGAGAGGGAAACGTCTCTGAAATGCAATTGGGAGGAATCGGATAAGGAGACATAAATTAACGACGGCTTGACTGGGCTCGTATATGCTGACTTATATTGTCTTTTACAGCGGCTAATCAGACACGAGACACTTGAAATACTGTCACAGCGCTTTTTTCTTGAACCTCACCTGATGCAACGATCCATTCTCCTGCAAGAACATTTTCATTCCTGCAGGACGTACCTCATTTATAAAGCCACGTACATTTTATTTGTGTGAAAAACAAAAGTGTCCATTTTCTTTTGTGTGAATGAAGAGGCAGCGGAAGAAAACACATACACTTTCTGTCTGCGCGCGCGCGCGTGTGTGCGCATGCACTCAGCAGCAGACTGCAGAGTCGTTAGTAATTATGATAATTGCATGAGTGCAGCAGCTTTTGCTAAGGGCCAGGGATGATGCATGAGAGAGAGAGAGAGATAGAAAGAAAGAGAGTGAGAAAGAGATAGAGAGAGAGAGAGAGAGAGAGAGAGAGAGAGAGAGAAAGGATACGTTATTTTAAATATTACTCCAATGGGGGAAAATGTACCCAATCGTTGTGAATCTTAATTGTTTTCATAAAATACAATAAAGTCCAATTAAAGCTGATCTGATTTCAAGGTATCTAACTGGTGATTTGTTTTTTAATGTTCAGAGTTTCAATTTGCCACATGTATTCTCCGTGCCAAAAAAGGGGTAGAGGAAAAAAGACATGTTACATAACTGAATGGGGGAGAGAAAATGGAGGTGTTTGCCAAATTTAGACCCAGACAGCTAAATGAAATGGAACGGGAGGCTGAATTTAAATGAAACACACAAATGTGCAGATACACATTTCATCAAAAACATAATTACACACTTCAGAACTCACTCACTGTATTTGATTGTGATCATTTATATTAATTATCATTTCTTCATTGTAAATCAGAAATTTCATCTTCAACTTGGCCACTGGCAAACAACCACACTGTGAAATTATGACATTAACCGGTGCGTTGGGCAATCCAAATAATAAGTAAATTAAAGTAAACAGGGAATGTTCTCAGAACGCTGGCTAACGTTCTCTAAAAGTTCTCTCAACATTATCAAGAACATTCTTAGTAATTTTTAGTAAAAATTCAGTAATATTAGTAGAACATTTTTATGTATCAGTTAATAACTATATAACTTTCGCCTCTCTACTGCCATCTCAGTTTTAAACGTAAAACTGCAGGCTTCTCTACATCCTTTTTAATTATGCATGTTGAAGTCATTTCCCAGGAAATCGGAGCCAACAGCTCAAATTCATAGTCATTATAATAAACGCTTGGGAATCAGGGTAAGGTAAGGAGACCATTTTAAACACTGATCTGGCATACACTTGCTCAGTAACTGATTTTTGTTCATAATTTTTAACCCAATAAAGCTACAGATTACAGCTTTAGCACACGTAAAGACATGCATGTACACACAAACTCAATTTTGAGCAATGACAATGATTCGTATTGTATGCAATTGAGAATATCAACATATCAGATACTAAGATATAGCTTTAAATATTTAGAGCACCACATCATTTATAATAGAAGGTCCTTATTCATTTCCATACAGTGGATGCAATTAAAAACCTGGGCAACAAGCAAACAAGACAGCACACAGAAGCCTGAACACCACATTAAACAAACAACATCCTTGAATACATGAGAGTAAATAATACAGCACGGTACTGCAGTGATAAACACCCTCATATGCTTGTTCATCTGACTCCTATTGTTTTAATACTCAGTTAATGATATTTTCTATCCCCTAACTTACCCGGCGTAACCCTCACTAAAACCTTATTGCTTTCAGATTTTAATTAAAACGTAATTAAAATAAATTATTTAGTACTGTATATGTTTATTAAGCCATTTTCATTATGGGGACCATTGGTTGGTTCTCATAATGTTGATGATTGTATATATATATTGTGTATATATATATATAAATAACCCTCTAACAAACACACACACACACACAGTCAAATAGTATGTACCTTCTGTGGGTACAACCCTCAGGGTGAATTCATCAAATCAGATTCAGATAAACAAGCATCACCGAACTGCCCTAACCAATCATTCCCCGACTCCATCAGACACCCTGGAATTCTGGGATACTGATCTGTCAAAGGAGAACACTGTGTTCCACATCATCCCGGTGCCAGCCACACTTTTCAGCTTCTCCCCTCCCAGCATCCCTCCGTGGCATTTTCTATGTTTAGCATGATGCTGAGAGCGCAGAGGAGCAAAGAACCCATTTCGCCACTGCTGACGATAGCAGCTGGACAGTTTTGGTGCGCTCGGGGCCACAAGGCAGTGAGACCAGCCCTCACTGCACGGTTCCCATGAGCACATTACAGCTAAACTGGACAACCAAGCAAACCACCATAATGGCCCAGACACGCATCTGTTATCTGCAGCTTGAAGGACGTACTAGGATCTCCATTTTGGAATGCATGTCCTTCAGTATAATGGAACTTTATTTCTACCCTATTTAAAGTCAACATGACATGTAAATATATTTTTTATGGAATATTGCAGTGTTTATTATAAATGATTTATCTGCGCATTATCATTTTTTTTATTCATGTGTCCTCTCTGAAATGAAAGACCTTCTCTAATGATGTCAGTCTGATTGCTTGGGCGGAGCCAGAGATGTTTACCACTCCCCTCCAATGGTAAGTCTGCTGCATGCTTGGGAATACCTGCTTTCCTATAGCCAATCAATTCCCAGTGGAAATAACAAGCCACGCCCTCCATTTTTCTGTTTCACTTTTTACAAATTTAATATTATGCACTCCTAAAATGACTAAATTAACCATACGCAGATTTAAAACGCAGTTTTCTGAGACAAAAAGTATTGATGACTCATGCATTACACAGATTTTGTCCAATCAAAGGCTCTCTAGAAGGGATATGTCCCTCTCCCATACCACTGGCAACAGATTAGCATGTACTGTGCCAAATCATGACATAATTATTTGCCGCATGCTAATTGGTTTGCAAGACATAATTAAAGCCTATTGGGCCATTCAATATCTCATATATGTAATTTCACAAGGCTTTCAGTTAAGCGCATCAGGCCATAATAAAAGTTTAAAAACTTAAGAGTTTAATACTGAAGGTTTTGATTGAGGAGTATCAATACAGTCTCTCGCAAATGCTGCTATAAAAATTTGTAAACGCCCCAAGAAAATACACAGCTTTAACAGAAATATGCAGTAAAGTCTCCAGAAAGAAAATGCTTTTCTCTCAGCCGCAGTGTTAAAGAAAACACTGTTGGATTATCTTACATTTGCGTTATGCAAAACTTCACTGCACACCAAATGCCTCTTAAATGCATTCAATCCCATTTCTGAATGTCATCTGGTGCGTGTACAGTTTAGGTGTCTCGTCGTGTGTGCACATCGCCGCGTACTCTGACGCTCGATTAGCATGCTGACAGCACAATAAGGCGACAGTACGTAAGGTGGGATTTGGATACTGGTGAGGTATCTGTTGTCGGAGCACGAGAGCAAAGTGCTTTGATGGATCGTGTAACTGAAGAATCCAGAGTGCTGTAATCACATCCAAAAGACAGAGCGCGCATGCAAGCGCAAGAGAAGATAAAAAGATGTTCAAAGGGAGGCAGGGAGTCAAAGTGGAGAAAATAATAGACGCAAGTAAAAAGTATCGTGATGGATAGACAGAGAGACAGAGAGAGAGAGGGAGTGGCTGGGAAAGTTCGGTGCTCGTATGTGAGCTGAGAAGATCTTTGAGTGTGAAACAGTGTGTGAGAAACAAAAGCTAAAACGTGCTCAGTATTAGAGATAATAGGAGTGTCTGTCTGTGAAGGAACTAAAAGGTGTGTGTGTGTGTGTGTGTGTGTGTGTGTGAAAGCACTTGCTTAAAACTCCACTAATCCAGCTAAAAATAAGAACTTGTGCCGTGTGACATGCAGACACTGTAAAATGGCTCCCGTTGAGAATCATTGGTCTGCTGACAGATACAGTTAGAGCAGACCAATGACAATCAGAGGCATCTTGCAGACGCCCCCTCAGATGTTTTGAGCCAGCTGAAATTTTAATACAATTTTCAAACAGTGTCTTTGATATTTAAATTGCATTATTGTAGGTAAAGAAATAGTCTTAAAAGTCTGTGGCGGAAATGACATATTCAGAAGTCTAAATCTGGTTAGTTTGATTGCATTTCACGTCTGATCGTTTTGTTTTAACCTTATGTTGCAATTTTTTAACAGCTTCCAAATCTCACGTTATTTCAAATTCAAACGGACATTTTCTGTAGAACACAAAAGAGATTTTTTATCAAAAAAGTCAAAGCAGCTTTTAAAAAAAATAGCTGCGATGATGATATGATTCATTTACATTTGAAACGACAGAAAGAACAGAGAGTTTTCAAGCTAGAATATGAACAGCAACAGAGATTCTCTCATTTCAACATGTTCACTGACAAAATCGAGACCTTGAGGTAAAGGAAGGTCATGCTGTCCTGCCTGGAAATAGAGGAAGAGAGGGAAAAACTGCTAGTGCTACTTAATGGATTATAGGATATGGAAAGAGCTGGATGGATGAGGGTGAGAGGAGAGGGAGGGGGAGTGTGTGTGTATGTGTGTGTGTGGCTGCAATAAGATGAGAGAATTCTGTCACATGCTTTGGAATAAGAGCCCGTGCAGCTCTCCTAGAGAACACTGCTATATCGCCACAACAACTACAAGCTACTGCTGTTCATCACCAGTGTGTGACACCATCATCGTCCTCCTCCACTCCTGCTAATACTACTACCCTCCATCCTACTCTTTTTATGTCCCTAGGCGAAAAACCCTGCAGGCGACATGCTTATCCAAACTACTACTGCTCTGGCGCAAGGCTGGTGATAGACCAATATATCGCCAGGCCAGATAATTGGCCAATGTTTGTCCATTTTGAGATTACTGGCATCGGCTAACAGTGTTAGCTCGTAAAAGGGATCATAAACATTGTTTTTGTTTTTTTGGGGGGGGTTTGGACAAGCAGACACTTTTTACTGTAAAGTTTATTCAGGATTTGAATCAAAACCAGAACCTTAGCATTTGAACCCATGACCCGTGAGTCATTGATGACATCATGCTGTACAGGAAATATCGTCTTTCATTTATTTATGAATTATAAATATATATATATATATATATATATAAATATGAGTTATTATGTTGTGTAAAGTAAATGTTAAGAAGTGTTTTATTTACTGTTTATATTCTTACATCGGTCACTGAAATACTTCAATCTGATTGGTTAATCAGAGCATTCTATGGTCAAATAATTGATTTGTCCCTGGTTTCCGATTTCCTCAGTAATTGTGGTCGTTTCATGTCTGTTCTATCACAATGCAATCTCTTTCTTCTCGCGTAATAGAGTAATTCAAAATCAAATAAATATTTGATGTGCATTTATTTATTTATTTGGTAAGAAGCAGTGTAATAACTGGGATAATGTACATTCAGACGGTCATTATCACAAAATAAACCCGACAGTTAATTTTATGATAATGATACGCTGACCGTACATTATTCTCAACAGTTTGTTCTCTAGACATAGGTATGGACATTAACCATTGAGAAACTCATATTGGTCAACCACTTCTCAAGGCATTAATGGATAATAAAATTCACATTAAAACATCTTACAACAGTTAATTAGTACAGTCTTCTTTATGCTTAATGAATACCATACCCCAATTCCAACACAAATAAGTTAAATAAGCAAGCAACACCAAGGTCATGGGTTCGAATACGATTATAACTACTAAAATGAAATATATACCTTTGTACACCAAATCAAAGTTTGCTTCAGGATTCACATCTGCACTGCGGTAACTATAGAGGGTTATTATAATTTCTCTAGCTGCTAATTGAGCCGTCTATCTTCAAAGTGCACAAAAATGAGAGGCCAATTAGTGCCAAACAGCAACATAAATTAGACGTAAGTTTTGCCTAATTGATCATGGGCAGGACACCCCATTTTCATGAATATTAGGAGTCTCATCAAGAGTCTTATTAGCGAATTTATTAGAACGTTATTTATAGAGGCCGGAAGTGTAAACACATTCATAATGAACACAAAATGAACAGCCTCCAAAATCTGGTGACACACACATTTGCACCACGTACACACACATTTGCACCACGGTGGCCACTAAAAACAAGACTTTCCCAACAAAAGCCAGCACCCCTAACCACAAACACCTCTCTAGCAAAACAATGACAAAGCACACGGTACCCTGGCTTCTATTATTGGCAATTTATAAATGCAAACGCATTGTTTTAACTAAATTAAACAGCCTGAAAAACAAGCGGTGATTATTGAATCCAGAAGCAAAAAAAACCCTGTTTACCCTCTCAGTGCAGTGATCAAGTAAATAAACAGAGCAATGACCTCTGATGGCCAGGATTAACCTAAGAGACCAAACCTCAAAATGTCCATCTATCTATCCGTCCGTCTATGCATCCATCTGTCCATCTATTCACCAGTCTGTCCATCCATCCTTCTCTTTCATCTCAGTCTGCCTGTCTCGACATCCTTTAATCACTCCCGAATCTAAATTTAGAATTTTAAGAGGTTGGCTAAATTCGTCCCCAGTTGGGTCATAAGTTAATTAAAGCAGCACTAAAAAAAGGCACCGTTTATTCTGTCGTTTAATAATTCACACACAAATGTGAATGACCTGCTATATATAAAGCAGGTTTAAGGACCTTCTAGCCCTGGATGTTTATTACTTCTGACAAAATGAATCTGCCCGTCTCTTTCGCCCTCCTCTGTTCCTCACCTGTCCTGTTCTCTCAGTGTGCTTAATGAACCGATAAATTTCATCCCTCTTACCCTGTTATATTAATAAGGTAATTTCAGAATCTCCAAATCTCCTCGGAGGAGATCCAGCAAGGCCTTTCAATCAAACATCCTCTTATCTCCACAGGAACCTCTGCTAACTAACTCACGTTCCATCCAGCTGCCATCACCGCTGATGTCCCTCAGGATCTTCTCATCTCCTTCACGTCCTCCACTGTCCTACTATCAGTGTCTGACATTGTTGTGTCCCACCTGTTCTCTTCCTGTATTCTCTCTCAATACATTTTTCTCTACATTTGTGTCTTATAAAACCTTAGATTTTGTGTTAGAGTTAATAGGAAAAAAATGACCTTATTATGATGTATTAAAATCTGTATAAAAATATCTTAATATAATAAGTTTGTGTGTAGCACTGCAAAAAACATTTTCTTAATCAGTATTTTTGGCTTGTTTTGTAATGTTTTTTTGTGACGTTTGTGCTTAAAAAAGAAAAATCAACGCAACGCAACATATATTATTTGAAAACAAATCTTACTATCTGACACAATTCTGATTCTCACATAACTGTGTCTTGTTTGAAGAATGTTTAGATATTTATACAAGTAAACAAGACAAAACCACTTATTAAAGGGATAGTTCACTCAAAAATGAAAATTCTTCCATCCTTTACTCCCCCTCATATCATTCCAAATCTGTGATATTTTGTGTTCCTGAGGAACACAAAGAAGATATTTTGAAGTATGCGCACCCATTGACTTCCATTGTATCGAGACAACACCACTGAGACATTTCTCAAAGTATCTTCTTTTGTGTTCCACATTAAAAAGACATACAGAGTAACTGATGGAAGAATGTTTATTTTATGGGTGCCTGTGCCTATGCCTAACTGTGCCTTTAAAGCAAACACAAAACAGTGCGTGACTGTAGGTCACAATATTACACATCTGCTATGTGTAGCAGCACCAAAGCCATTACTGAAGCAAATCAGTTCACTCTGTGGCCACCCCAGTAACACCCTCAGGCTGATGCTTTCAAGCCATGCAGGTACTGCTTCAGTCTAATTGAATGGAGAATGATCAAAACCATTGTTTTGTTCCAATAACTTATGTCGAATCAGTAGTATCATAAATTTACTTCTTCACCTCACCTGTAGAGACAAAATAATGCCTCAGTAAGGCAACCGCCCCAATCACCGTTTTTCAATCAAATCTTTTGTGTGGGATCTTTGTTTTACTAGCTAAAACGAAGCATCACTCGAATTAGAATTTCTAATGTCATGTATCTGGGCTTATTAATGCAAACTCAGTCTTGCAACTTGTTTTTCATATCAGTCGCGGACAAGACCAAATGGGACTGGTTATTTCCACAGTTTATACTGCTCAGAAAATTCGATCTACATAATATTAAGATGGTTTATATGCTTGCCACTCCGTAGTTTGCTTTACTCAACAGGATAAGTGTCGGAGATGAGATTATAAAATCTGTCATTCCGTAAAGATTCTCATGAGGATTGTGTCACAATGGACACAAAGGAAACAAATGCTTTATTGATTTGGCCTTGTTAAATTCCCATGTGACCTTTTTTGTAAAAGTCTGTCCTTGGAGTTTTTTCTCCTCCGTTTTAAACCGTATCGCCCTCTGTCTTCCTCCTATACCCTTATGTTTCATAAAACGTCACAATTTCACAAACGACGATTGTACCCTCTCCCCAGTTAACAGTAAATTGTAAGAATGTTTTTGTAACGTTTCCATTAGGTTTCCATTTGGTAAGTTCTAGGAACATTCAAAACATCCAGTTTTTTAGACCTTGATAACGTTGAGAAATCTTTTAGAGAACGTTAGCCAACATTCTGAGACTGTTCCCTGTTAGCTGGGTGCCTCTCTCTCTCTCTTTCACACACACACACACACACACACACACACAGGCTGGTTGTGTCGCTCTGTACAAGACCTCAATTGGAAATCAGTGGAGAATGAAACTGAATTTGTGAGCCTGGCAACTCGATACAGGCACACTAACTTCATTCATCGCACAAAGCCGCTCTGATTTGCCTTCCTGTATAAATGGGAATAAAATCATGTGGCCAGCAGTGGTAGCCACTGGGGCCTCAGACAGTAGAGCAGAGCTGTGGGGTCACTCCCATTGGGTTTGATTGCGCTAAATACTCTGAAGCACACGCTTTGATTGAGCTCGAACCTTCTCATGCTTGTAATAAAAAGAAAAGTACTTCAGTATCTTCCTTTGCACGTAACAGGCATGATTTCAAGGCGCGCTACATACAGATTCTTAAACAGCGAACATGATACATTGCATAAATAAAATGTCTAGGTGCTGCGCTTCATTAAGGCAGCTTTAAGTGATTTTAACTTATTGTCTGATTCTTTGTGTATGTGAATTTACAGTTCTGAACATTTCAATAGCACATGCATTTTTGTTACTTAATGGAAACGTTAGAAAAACGTTTTAAAAACCTTAACTTGTTAGCTGGTATAAGCCTGTTAAAATACGATGCGAGTCTAGCTGTGAGTGACAGTACAACCCCGCAGCCCCTTTGTGCTCTTTTCGCAAGGTCAACAGCCTTTTGAAAGGTGCGATGGTGAGACCAGGATAATAGTCGAGCTTAGCCTGTCATCATGTGATATCACATGCAAACACGCACAATGATACTGAGACCACAATGCAGATGTGCAGTCTCAGTTTAGATGTTTAATCTTACTCTGTTGTTGCCTAACAGGGGTTTAATGTAATTTTAACTAGAAGAAAATGTGGGTGGTGTTGGGCAGGTGGTGTCTGGGTGGTTAGCGCATTACTGCATTGTTTCTAGGGTGTTTTGTGTATTTGCTTACAGGCCCAAACAAATAATGCCAACCCCCTAAGTCTTAAAGTCCGCATGAACCAGAAGTTGCACCTGACTTCAGTGTTTTGATGTAATTCAAAGTGAAGGGGAAAAGCAGAGGGCGTGGCTTGTTTTTTCCCCCACTGGGAATTGATTGGATCTAAAAAAGTGGGCGTTTAAAGCTCGCAGCTCACTGACCATTAGAGGGGAGTGGTTAATAGCTCTGACTCCGCCCAAGCCGCCAGACTAAGAACGTCAAAGAAGGTCTGCTGTTCCATTTTCAGATTTTGATTAAAGATTACGAAGGCACACAAATTTAAAATAAAAAAAATAATGACATGCGTTGATAAATTATTTATAATAACAAACGCTGCAATATTCCATAACAAATAAGGACAGTATATTTTGATTTCATGGTGACTTTAACTTTACGAACATATAATATGCTTATTTCACATGAGATTAGAATATTCAAATCTCCTTTGGGACTGTCCTCCAAAAAGAAGGGTGAACTTAATAAAAGAAATAGCTACAGATTGCAACCTTAATGCGCGTCCCTGAACAGGTAATTGTCTAAGATCCAAAATAGCAGGTAATTAGGTAAAACATAAAAGAAGAGGAAAGATCAAAATGAAGATGAAGAACAAGGACAAGAGGAGGGCAAATGGAACTCATCTGCGGATAGGTTGCGGCTGAAATGACATCGAGATTTGTTTAGCCAGCTAAGCAAAAGACAATAAGCCCTTGAGAGCCGTCACTGTCAATGTTGCCCGGGGAGTGTAGTCACTACCTACACACAACTCAGCACTTTATCACAGACTGTCATCCGGCTCCACATAAGAACATCAGTTATTATTTGTACCATAAAACTAAAATGAAAACATTTCCGCTAACCAAAATAAGAATGAAAGCTACCAACATAAAACAAACAAAATTAAAATACATGTTCGTGACTCCATAACAAATCAAAATGAAACACAAATGACCTTGAATTTTTATACCTTCTTTGAAATTGACATTTATGAAAACGGTTCATGTTTTTAGAAACGTTAACTAAAAACATGAATAAATGACATGAATAAACATGAATAAAACTGAACTAAAATGGAAAAACACTGAGTTAAAATGAACAATAACACTAATTTAAATGATTAAAAATGAAGCAAACAAACCTTAAAAACAATAATAACCCAGCTGCGAGGTGAAACATGCACTGATGCTCTACTACCCAGCCAACAAATTTAAGTTACAAGAACATTTCCCTAACATTTCCATTAAGTACTGGAAAATGTCATAGAAAATGTAAAAAATGTTATTTTGAAAGTTCTTGGAATGTTTCAAACATCCAGTTTTAGATGTTCTATTAACGCAACGGCTTGGTTATAAGAATATTATTCAAATATTTTTAATTCTGTTACGTTTTTAAAACGTTCCATTAACTACTTAACTTTTACAACTTTTGGAGAATGTTATCCAATGTTCTGAGAATGTTCCCTGATAGCTGGGTAGTCCTTGTGACAGTCTTGACATCTCAGTGTAGGTACAATATAAAACTAGGGTCAGGAAATCACCCTGTGGTTGTAGTGCTCGTGTAGGCGTTGCAATCTGTAAGGGACTCAACATACTCATGACATGCTCCTGTTTCGAGACCGTCTTATCTGCTGAAACAGGGGGAGTATCTACAATCAGTGAGGAAATCAAACACGGGAAGGATACAGATAATTGAAATTCTATCTTCCTACAGGCCTAGCAGCAAAAATGCTGATAGATCCTTATCCTGTGCCTGCATCATTTAGGATAGTGTTTCTCAAACAGGGGGCTGGGGCCCACTAGGGGGCCTCAACAAACCTCCAAGGGGGCTTCAGGATGACTTAAAAGGCTTTAAAATAAGACATAAAAGCATAAGAATCTACACGATAAGCTAAAATGACTAAAAATCAAGATATTTCTAGTGTTTGGTTGTTTTTATAATAAATATACAGCTTTCTAGTTATGACAAGCTGTAGTATATTTTATTGGGTATAAATTACAGTGGGGGCCTTGAAGTCAAAAAGGTTGAGAACCACTGATTTGGGGCTCAACCAAGACCAGAAGCTCGTAGGAGGATTTATGGAATTACAAGAGATGCTGTTGTCAGCACACTAATTAATCAAAGAGAAAAGAAAAGTTAATGTGACTTGAGAGATGAAAATGCGTTTTAAATGCAATAGAGACAATGAGGTTGTCATCGGGGGAAAACCACGACACTGTCACATTATTGAATTGTGATGGATTGAGTGGCTGATAAACTCTTTAATCAGCAGTTTTACCAAAGACGCAGGTCAGGAGAACATCAAGGCATCCAGATGCACCAAACCTGAACGACACACTCAGAATATCTCTGCAGAAAGTCGGCAGGAGGAGTGTAAACTTGTAGGGGATTGCTTTCCATCATGAATACAAGCTTGAAGGCTTTTTGTGAATAAACAAGAACTGAGGTTGAATGTTTATGTTTCACGATAAGTGTGGATGGAGGATGGACCTGGTAATAGGTTCTGGTACATTAGCCAACAGAACAACAGCTAAACTCAGTGAAGCCCATGAATTGAAATGAACATAGTACAGACAGCAAGTTGTTGATATTTAGCAATAAAATCCTCAACATTGGGGTGTGGTTTATAATTGGCAGGGAAAGAACATTTGAGAATCTTGGGCCATAAAGATTGAAACAGCACGCATTATGTTATATTAGATAATAATGTTCGTCATATTGGACATGGCTTTATTTAACTTTTTAACTGGCTTTCGGAAATGGCTTAATAAAAGCACAAGATGGGCCAAGCTATAGCAAATTTGTCAGCAGGACATAAATTGACTCAATACAGAATAAAATATTTATTCTCTGGTAAAAGACAAAGGACTGTTACTCTGCTTTCTACATAAAAAAACGATGCACGAGAGAAATATCATTTCCTTCAGATACTTTCTGCTCATAAGAAAAATTCTTAAGACGTAAAACATAAGCTGTAGCCATTTACTTTCAATCCCACGAGCTTTTCTGATATTACATTAGTTGAATTAGAATTCTCAAACAATTAGTCTTGCTTTCCGCAAATAATGAAAGCAGCCTATAGAGATGAAAAACCCTATTTAATTATGTTTTTAAGGATAACTGTCTAATGAAGTTAAATGAGTTGTTCTGATATCATTTACACAAAGCAAAATGGAAGAGCCGCTTCCAGTCTGTAGCTCAAAGTGGCGCACGGTGCCTTTCAGTAAAGCCGCTGTTCTGTGATTCAACTTTTTCAATTCACCGTTCCACTTAATGATACTACTGCCCTTTAAGGTATCATTTGGGGAAGACTTTTCGCTTTGAACTGGCATTTAAGTCATTTTTCATATTCCCTGGGTTGTTAAAAGCGCCTCACCTCGAGGACTGCATTTGAAAGTCATTTTTAGACCAGAAAATCAAAACAAAAACAATTCAATGTCCCGTGATGACTCTGCAATCCTAAACGCAGGCTACAAAAAGGTTTTTCTATTTCCGATTCCATTTCCCTCTTCTTGACACACGTTCTTCATGGTGATGATTCATGTGAATGATTCTGAGTCACTAAGTTGATTGACTGAATGACTTTATTGAACTAAAGGAACCTCAACAGTGACTCACTTAATGCTGAGATTCATTGTAATGACCTGGATACCAACAGCCCTGATTCACTCAACTGAATCAGCACCTATTGTGAGGATCAGAGCTATGGCTTGTAATAAGAGTAATGACAAACAGCAGGTATTCCAATGCAGCGTCATATTGATCAAAGCTTCTGTGTTTAAAATGGCTTCTATGACCCACAGTGAGGCTGTCTGGTGCTGAATAACAATACCATAGAAATAATGCACGCGTGGCTTTTCATTGAGGTCTATTGTGTTCACTACTGACTAAGCGATATTGCAATAATTCTTGAACCACACTGAAAATATACTTTTTCAAATGGCACATTCACATATTATGCTTATGCCCAAAATATTTCTTTTAAACATTGTCTTTTTTCTCATACTTTGTAAATAATGATAACTGCAACAGGTCACATCCACAACCATTTTGGAGAACTGCCTCTGCATACAGAATCAAATGTTTTTTCTCATTTTCTTTTGGCCTGTCACCGGACACTTACTACAGCAGTAACTCTAGCTGTTAACTGTGGTTTCAGAGCATGTTGTAAATAGTCAGAGATCAGCTTGGATCAATACCTGAGGGGAATTGGATTGGACCTCTGATACCTCTTTGAACAAGGAAACGGTTTTACGGTCAGTAACAGAAATCTATAACAGATTTCTTTTTGTTATTTCTGAAGTCAATAGTTTGCCAATAAGAGCACTGCTCATAAACTCTGTGTAAATTACTGTAAAAATAATATTTTACATTTGCTACATTTCATTTGCACTTGTATATTAGCATTAATTAAAAACAAAATAATACAAATGGTGCATTTTAATAGTCTGTAGTAACAACTAATAATTAAAGCTCAAAACAATTATTTGTGGAACACTTATTGTAAATTATTTGCGTAACCTGGTTACATGACAAATACATTCGCTGTTTTTTGACCTTGTGAACAGAGGATCTCACATGCGCATCTGACCAAAAGTCACCTTGGAAGATGAATGAGTGTAGCGTGCTGTGGCGCAAACGGAACTGGATATCCTATCACCGCAAGACTGCACACAACCACTGACTCCCGATGTGAGCGAGTCACATGACCGTACTACGGCAACGACGCCGCTTTATTTTGGTCCATCACCCTCTTGAAGAATATCTATAATTAGAGCTCGTCTCGTGCAGCCGAATTTGACCGAAGGTGCACGAATTCGTTTGGGTTGCGGGGTTCGCGACAGGACGTTCCCAAGATCAAATCGGCTGTGATTTTACAGCCTCTTAATTTGTTCGCATCCCATGGAGGTGTCCCATGAACAATATGATGCTCTTGCAAATTGATCGGTGATGTGCATTCACTATGATTGATTACAACTCACTCATATGCAGCGGTATGCACCGCTGCTGATAATGACACGCATTAACGCTGGTAAAATAAAGTGTGAAAGGCGCATTTCTCAAGGTGAGACCCAAATGTACACGGACACCTCTTGGTCACATTCTTACCTTTAGCTGTCGCCTGGCCATGTCGGTCGGCTGCTTGGCGTTGAAGGGATAGGCGACACATCGCATCACAAAAACGTAGAGTTGCAGCTTCTTTTTGCGTTCCTCTTCTTCCCTCTGCAGTTTCTCCACGTCCTCCTTCTCCTGCTCGCTGGCGGCCGACGGGCTCGGGCTGGTTGGACGCGCACTGGAGCCTCGACTGGTTGGCTGGAGCCTATCTGAGCTCTCGCTGGTCCTGCTGGGGGAGATACGAGAGGAACCGGACTGAGGGGCCATCACCTCTCTGCTTTCCTCTTCCACTATCCCGTCCGATTCCTCCTCGCTGGACGATGGATCCAACATTTTTGCTTTCGGGCAGCGCTCGACTAACCGTGCAAGCTGATTAAACGCACGATGGGCTGTTTACAACGCGAAACCTTTCAATCTGTTGACGTGACGCTCGGCATTCAGAGAGGCTGTCGACTGTTGGTTAATTTCTGGTATCCTGAAACACTTTGAGAGCTGGATGGAGCCGCACTAGCAGGATGCGGAAACAGACACTGCAATCTCTTCACACGGCTAGAGGAAGACGCTGCTACTGCTGCATACGTGTTCCGTGCTGTGCCTCCGTTCGCCAGTCATTGCGAGGGACTCGGGAGGAAAGGGGATGGGAGGGGCGGATGAAAAGAGCGAATGATGGCCACTTCCTGCTGAGGAGAGACGCAGGCGCTGTCCGTGGTGCTGGATGCGAGAGCGGGTCATTTCGGACGAAAACATGGTGAGGTTAGTTGACCCTGAGAAAAGTGTCATTGCTTAAATAAATGAATCTCTGTACTCCACTCGCAGTGACACGACAGGGTCCTTTAAATATGATTTCTGTTAACAAAATACAGGCCTACTTATTTTTTCTTATTTTTTTATAATATCAAACTATTTCTTAAAAGGTACGTACATGGTTTATAGATTTTATTTTCACACACAAGAACAAACAGAAGAAAATAAAAACAACAAAAACAAACTATAACGAATAACTGCATTGGAAGGGATCCTAATACACTGAAGAACAACCAAGTATTAACCAGACAGTCCATCTGAAGTCAGAAACAGTACAGAAAAGCATGAGAACGTTATAAAGTGTAAAACATATCCTGGACATTCTCCTCTATTTTTCCTCAGTTTGTGTGATGTTTACTACATATGCCTTAAGGATTGACTTTATACTCGACAGAGGTACGTCTAGTCCTCTCAAGCTGTTTTGGGGGGTGGAAGTGCATTTAGCAGAAGCTGTAATTTAGGGTAAAGTGCATTCCCAAGGGCATCGTGGCGATTGGGGACTTTTTGCCTGAAACAATCATAATAAATAAAAATCAACGTTCCTCCGGGTGATTTTGGGAGCCTTTCTGAAGCAGCATAAATCTATGAAACGCTGCGAGTGCTCAAAGCTCCCCGGACAAAACTACCACAGGAGGTGTTACCGATCGCAGCCACAAGGAATGAAATCAATAAACAGCAAGCCAAACACAAAGAAAGAAAAATCAGATAAATTACAGTGGCAGCTGATCTGAGGACAGTTTGATTAATGACAGCACCACCCTTTACAGAACCGCATATTTTCACGCGTGAGGCCCGTTTCACTCTTAATCTCCTGATCTCCCTAATTTTATTTACCTCCTCTTCATCCCATCCATTTTTCAACTACGGCACTTGTTCACAGATAAACAGGGTTTATTTTTGATCAAAGCATTCGCGCTGGAGGATTCAGGATTTGTTCCCTACAAAAACAAGTGGCTATTTAAGTTATTTTCTGACAGTAGCTCTGGTTTTGCGCTGTAATAAATACCCCCACCATACGCAGCCCTGTGGCAAGAATTAGTCCGCTGAATATGTGCATTCATATACACATCTATCCAAAGGCTTATGGATTATGTGTTTTCCTGATGGATTGAAGAAATGAATTCCAATCATGGAGATTTGTGCTCATATCACTTGATCAGTCCTCACATTTGTCAAGATTATTTACTCGTTGTAAAATCACATGTAAAGCCACAGTGACAGGTTTGCATATTGTCCTTAAGTTAATCATATTTAAAGGCAGGGTAGGTGATTTTTTCCAGAGATATTTTTTGTTATGCTGGTTGTAAGTCATCACATTCTCATAGCAATCGTAAAGTGGTTTAAATATATTTATATAAATATATATCTGCTGTGGAAGGTGTAGGAGAGTAAAATGTTCATCCAATTATTGCATTTGGTCCGAGTGCAGTGATTGGATGTCCTACTTGCCTGTCAAACTGTGTATACCTCTGTTTTTGCCAATCATCTTCCTTTATTGTCGTGTTTATGGGTTTTGGAGGAGGCGTGGCTTTGGAGATCACTCTGAAGGGAGGGCGGAATCTTATGCTTTTAAAACTCGCTTGCTATTGCTAGCCTCTGTGAAATGACCTACCCTACCTTTAACAGGAAGTTGTAACATAGGACTGTGTGAGCATTTATCAGCTACCCAGGTGAAGGTTGAAAATAATTACACACAGTGGCTAATCAAAAAATGAAAGAAAATATAAAAGGGTGAGAGAAGATTCTCACAAAATATATAGTAAAAACAGAAATATGCTTTAAATGTTACACGTTGAAGATTTGCAAAATAATTCACAGTTGAGACTATAAATGCGAAACCCCAATGGTTCAAGCTATCATACCAGATGTTCCGTAAGAGCGGTGCTCTCCAAAAGCACGTCTGTGTGTTCACACATTTGCTAAATATAGCGGAGTGTGTTTAGTTTATTTCGGAATATTCACACTCTGGAGATGAACCCAGCCGATATGGAAATATGTCTCGCTGCAACAAAAGCAATTATACCTACACACAACATATTTTCCCTCTTTGTAAGGACATCTTGCCAAACACTCTCACTTACATGGTACATTTATTCAGGCATACCTCAGGTTTATTTTCAGCTAATTTAGGAAGGCTATTTTTTATTTTTCATATTGTTTCTTTCCATTTAGCCTGATGCTTTCCGAAACTTCTGTTTCTGTGGTTCAACTGGAAGGTTGCTAGCAACTGCAAGGTCATGGCTTTAATTTCCAGGGAATTAATTAATACACTCTGAGATGTTTTGATACAACTGTTTCTGGTGATCTTGCGGCATTCCTGTAGTTTGATGGCTATAACGATGCAGTAGCAGCGCAGAAGGCCGTGGGCTCAAGACCCACACATACAGCACACATACTGATAAACATACTTTATATGCAGTCGCTTTGGATAAAAGTGTCTGCCAAATGCATACATGTAAGAAAAACAGTACGTGCTTATTTTTTTATCTCAGATACTTAATATGTGGTTCATATTCTTGGATATGGTTACACTGTCCAAATCTCAATGCAGATAATGAGCTCTGGAAACGTTTGCTTGAATGTACTGTACTGAAGAAATTGCGTTCAGATCACAGAAACCACAGGAATGTTTTTGGAACAGTGGGGCAATGCTAGTACTTCCTGTTCAGGCTTTCTTCAGTAGATTCTGGCACAAATGGTCCAAACCCCCTCCCCTCTCCATCCGCAGCAGCACTCTCTCTGCATCTTAACCATTAATAATTGATTGAGTTTCCCTCTGCCCTGCTTTACTTCAGCTTCAATGTATGTAAAGCAGGAGGTTGAAGGAACTTGTGCGGTTAACTAATATTGGTTCTCCATGTTTTTGGCTTTAAGACTCATTCAGTGTCATGTGCATTTGCTTCCTTGGTTTTTGTCAAGCTTTATTTACTGCATATGAATATGTCTTCAAATTAGCTCATGTCGTACTATAATATGACTTCAAATGCATTAAACATTTTTAAGACCACATCCTGTCCGGTCGACATATTAAAAGCAATAAATAATATACAATCTTAGAGGGTATGTTGTGTGCATTGTGTTTGATTTATTTATGTTGTGTATATGTGTCGATAGACATATATATTTAAATTAAATATCAAAATTTGACAAAATGCTGATTAATAAACAACAGAAGTGGAAAGAGTTCATTACAGTCCCTGTCTTCTGTTAAAAAAGGAGGACAAAATGAGCTATTAATAGAATGATTTAAGCTGCCCTTGACCCTGCCATTTTTCTCATCCTCTCTGACTGTAACGCCTTAATATCATGACAGTTCTGTAATTGGCGTCTTTTCAAAAGTTTTATACCAGTTTTTCTCAATTCTTCTCTTTTCTCTCTCCTCCTCTCTCTCCTGTTTTACATCACTGACATAAAATAATGCTGAACACTAATTCCAAGCTTGAGAAACTTTGATGTTTCTTAAACTCCACGTTCCTCAAAT